>CAEFZX010010423.1:0-58031 GCA_903066825.1 Alfaro cultratus
ATGAAATTGTGTGGATAATTTGGACCCTAAGTGGAGAGCAGAACTTGTGCCCCAAACCGCTTCAAACACATGCTGAATGTGTATTATCAGTCTACCCAGGACTAAGAAAGAATGAGTCAAATAAATTCTGGAAATGTCCAAAGTAACGTTTCCCCGTGTGTTTAACCCTGCAGGTTTGAGGATGACCAATGGACTGGTCGACTCCTGCTACACCAACCAGCTGAAACGGTTCATTTTACCGCTGCGACGTTATTTAAAGCGTTAGGTTGTATTCAAATTAAAAGCCTTACCTTGTCACTGTAAAGTCTGTTAAATGTAAGACAGTTCTGATCCGTTATCATGTGTGTATGGAAAGACTGCTCTGCACATGGCCCAGTGAGGCGCCTCATCCACCTGGGAGCCATCCTGGTTGGATGAGGTGTGCTTGTTCCACTGCTGATTGCCTCGCCGTGTTACAGCAGCAATGCACCATTCAAGTATGCGGGCAACTTGACAAATGAGCAGCGATCTGAGCAGTGGGGGGATGCTTGTACTGCACCACATCCTGTCCCGTCCACATCCCCCTGCCCTGCAGTGGTTCACCTCCCTTAACAGATGCGCTTTTTACTCCGAACCGGCAAAAACACCAATAAAAGTCACATAGGAGGAATATGGGTTCGCTACACGCCTGCTGACACATGTGGAGAGAGGGAAGGAAGCTGCAGCGTAATTTCATTTTTATTTATTTTAAAATATTACTTATTTTGCACGTTTCAGATTGGTTGTATTGTGGAATTAATTATCTTATTAAATATTCAAATTATATTCATGTTTAGGTATTTAAAATCATGTTAAGTGAAATAATAAAATAAAGTCTTTCTGGCTTTCAATAGTATGGACACCCCTGTAAAAAGAAAAACACTTCAAAATAATTTGTTTTTTCATCTTTAATATATTTATTGTGTACAATATAAATAAAAAACAAAACAAATCTGTTTGTAGGACCGATATATAAAAACCCAGAACATTTTGAATTAATTTCAGCATTCAGTGTTTACACCTACCATCAACTATGGTGAATATGATCAACCAGAAATAAAATCCAGCTGTCACAGTAGGATTTTCCTCATATTTATTCTTGTCTATTCTTTAGCTAAAGCTTTAATTTGCAGCTCAAAATAATCATTTTGTACAAAGGTGCAGCTGTAACCACATATTGTGCGCTATAAAATAACACACCTTTTTCCCCTTTAGTCAGACAGATTTTTATCAGCAAAATGAGAAAATGTATTTTTGTGGCCAAATTTTGACTTCCTTGTGAAGCTGGTTCAAAATGTCATCATATTGTTCTTTCCACTTTTTGCCATTTACTTTGAGCTGTAGTCCCTCCTGCAGCAAAACAGCCCCACAACATAACACTGCCCACCACCGTAAATCACAGTAATGGTGGTTTCTTTGGCTTGCAAGCTTCTGCCTTCTTCCTCCAAATGTAAGTGCGTCTGTAAATTGTGTCTTTTTAGTGCAAGTTGCTTTTGGAATATTGGACTTTTTCTTCTCTGGGTGGCCTTTTAGCCAACGTCAATAAAGGACTTGTTCTCTCTCGCCATGTTTTGCTTCTGTTCTGGGGTCGATTCACAAATTTCCACAAAACTCATTCATGTCTGGGACACAAAACTTGTCTTCTTGAAAGACACAATGGCTGGATATTCCCACTGTGTTTCTACTTGAGTATCATCATCTGAACACTCCCTTTTTTGAAAGACAGTAATCTTGATGTCTGTAAATTTGAAGAAGGTAACAACATTTTTCAAAATTTTGGTCTCTGCATATCCAACAACAACTTATGCTCTGGAGTTACTGTCTTCACATGGAACTGAGGTCAGATTATATGTTTGAACTATTATTTGTATTGCTGGTTTATTAAAATGTATTAAGTTTTACATGTTCAGTATTGTAGCAGCTGTTCTAAATCTAAAATGAAGTGTGTTGAAGTTAATCAAGTTCCTCAAACAATTGTAATCGTTCACCTTTTTTTCTCTACATGTTGCTGACGAGAACAATAAAAATAAGATGCAATATAAAATAACCATACTAAATGTTCTTTTTTTTTTTAAAGTACAACACATTAAAGTCCTTCCAGACAAAATAGAAATGAAAGATTTTCTCATTCCTGCCTGCTGTGCTAAGAAAAGACAACGATTATTGTTATCGCTGTGTAAGGATTTCTCCTTTGACCTGAACTCTGGAGGTCTTATATTGCAAGCGATACTTTGAAACACAAGATGTCTTCTCACCTATAAGCATCAATCTATTTAAGTTCTCCAACAGAGTCAAAGGGTTGCAGAAAACCAAGGAAAGGCACTTGAAGATATTCACAAAAAGAAGCCTCGGTTGGCGACTTTCGCATCAGCTGTGAAGCTGAAAGTCAGACCATGAATTTCTTAGCAGCTGAACTAGTTCACCAGCTCCATCCCCACGTTGGCTGCAACTGCATCCACCCACCGGCCTTCTTCAGAAACTGCAGTTGGGAGCACGCGAGTGGCAGTGTCTGACGCAGCATGCGATCATTCACCTTGACTGCGTGCCGCCGCTCGAACTTGCCTCCGTTGCAGCTGTCAATGCATACCTCCACTCGCCCCACCACCACCTCCACCCCAGGCCTCCATCCTCTCTGGAGGCAGCACACTCTGCCAGCCGTGGAGTGGGATGTACTATCGATCCTGCTGAAGTGATGGTTTCTAAAAGGGAGCCAGTAAGCATGTCTGCTTGCCCCTCCTCCACCGTGGAGCGGCCCTGAGATATCACCGAGCTCAGCACATTGCACCATCTCCGCATGGGAAAATGGGATTTTTACCGGGAGATGAGCTGAGTGGAAGGTAATTCAAGTCGTCGAGCTATGTTCCTCATGGAGGATGTAAAATGAGCCAAGTTACCTTCAGAAGCCTCACACGTTGGAGAAATAAGGTCATATTCAAAGGTCTCTCCTATTCCGGTCCACGTCATGGAGAATTCACACGACACGTGAAAAATTAAGCATGAGGATTGAGTAATTAGTCAATGATTGGGGAAACTCATCAGTGAGGTTTTCAGTTTTTGATCAGGCTGAGTGTGTGTGCCAACTCTATGTTGGGAGGAATAAATATCCTGAATGTGTTCAGACTCTGATGGCCTTCAGACAGAAGGAGGTGTATGCTTCAGAGCAGCCGCTAGATGGCAACAGAGCACTCAGTTTTCACAAAACTCACCTGAATTCTGCTGCATTTGCTTTGACTCACAAATGCCTCCGGATTTGAAACCTAGCAGTCATTTACAAATTTGCCTGAATCATTTACCTGAGTCACTGTTATAGCTGATGATTATTATCATCCTTGAAGATTGGAAACAACTGTCCAGATCATGAAGGTTATGTGAAGAGTAGATCTTCACTCTTCACATAAGAGTGAAGAGTTCACTGATAGGTAATTGGGTTTCACAAGCTGTGGGAGACTGGGTTATCAAGATTTTGCTGAAAAAAACCAACAAATCTTCTTTTCATGTATGAAACAAAATGTTAGGTAACCATTTGTATCACATCTTTTAGTCTTCATTGCATTCTCAGTGGGGCAAAAAGCTGCTTATAGGAAGATGAGAGGTGAGGCAGCATTGACACGGCATGGAAGGATATTTTCATCTAAAAAGAAAACTGGACTTCAGTTAAGTTTTTATAGAAAATCTATTGGTTTCTGGAGTTTTAAGTGTGTTGATCTTATTGAAAATGAGGCCATTGCTGAAATCCTTCTGACTGTGCTCTGGGAGGAAGGAACTGAGGTAGTCAACGGGAGGCATGGAGATGACTGCAGATTTCAGCACCTCCCGTAGAGCTGTGGGGATGGAGGGGGGCCTCATGGCCCAGAGGATGGCAAGTTGATTCCTGAATAGAAAATTTGCGGTGTGGAATATTGTGGCAGTATTTTGAGTTGGCGTGCTCTTTAGTTTCTTGATGGGGGAAGGTCTGCATTCTTTTTTGGAGAAAAAAGTATGACTTTGGATTTCTGTGAAGGAAAGAAATAAAAAGCAAGAACTACACAAAGAGCTACTTCTGTTCGTCCATACTCGCCTCCCCTCCCACACTCAACTCCACCAGACTAGTGGCAGCAGTAATTAGCAAACACCTGGTGGAACTGTGTCTGCTGAGCTTATCAGACAAACAACTTCTCAGTCCACAGCTCCTAAGAATGCTCACTGCTGAGTACCAGGAGCACTGCTGTGATGCCTTGATGAATGTGGGGTTTTGAAAAAGTAGGAGCTTTTTAAACAGACAGAGGTCCAATTTCACCGTGTCAAATTATGAAGTCAAGTTTGTAATATAACAACTGAATGAGCCTGGAAACTACATAAAGCGGTCCCTTTAAAGGGGCAGTATTATGCAAAATCAACGTTTTTGAGCTTTACGTCATGTTATAATGTTATTTTCTCAAAAATATACCTGGAGTTTTGCTGGAGTGTTGTTTGAGAAATCCTTTAGTCTCCCATAGCAGCCATTCAGCAGTGCAAAATGCTTGGTGGGACAAAGCGCCACCTTCAAGGATGAAGCTCCTAATCAGAGCTGCATCATTCCATCTTCTTCCTCAGCTCCTTAAGACTAGTCAGCTGGTAGAATCTGTTGAGCTCATTATACGAGCTACTTCCCAGAGCAATGTTGGTAAAAGATTTTGTTAAAGAGTTAATAGAGGAGTGATGTTGTGATTATTTCCTGAATATGGAGTGTCAGAAAAAGCAGGAGTTTCTTGAAGAGAAGCTCTTCAAGAAAATGACCCTCTCATGTAAATGATAGGCCCAATTTCAAGGCATAAAATTACAAAGTCAAATCATAGTCATAATTTTAAGTCATATTTGACAAATGCGGCATTTTTATAACAACTGAAGGTAACTTGATTGTGCTATAAAATGGCATTATGTAATTGGAAAACTCATAATACTGCACCTTTAATGAAAAGGAAATGCCACTCACAATATGGCGGAGATTAGTTGCTTCCGCCTGACCTCCGGAACTCCACTGGATTAAGTGTCTGCAGGCAGAACCTCTCGTGTCACTGGAGTTCGTCACGGGGAGGTCCTAATCTGCTGGTGCAGCTGGGAGCATTTTACCACGTGATTCGAGCGATGTCAGAGCAGTCATCACCGTTTCACCTAATTCATGTCGGGGGCTCAAATGGTAAAAGGTGAAACAGCAAGGAAAACTGCTATGAAGTAGACGAAGAAACCCGACCCCGGCTTCCTGCTACTAATCACCGCCTCGCAACTTAAACAAGGTCGGATTTCTCTGTTCATTTAAGCCTCTGCTTTGCTTTCGGTGTTCCTCTCTTCACATCCTAAACACATATTTGGTGTCAGGGAAACAACGGCTGGCCGTTATGGACTCTCGGTTCCCTAACGTTCAGCGTAGCTCAGTTAAATGTCCGTGTTTTGCCTTTGTAGCCTCTTGGTACCATTAGCCGTGTTGTGTTGCTATTTATGCTAATCCTAGCAGGTTTGTGTCGCTGTCTTTTCAATTTATTTAATACAGAACGCGACTCGATTTAAGGCAAACTGTTAACAAGTAACAAGGCTTTAAACTAATGGTTTCCAATGTTCTGGTTTACTCGCTTGGAAAGCCGTCGAACAACGAGTGCTTGTGTGGCGATTAGCCTGCGTTAACAACGGCTAACATGGCAAGCTGAGCGGTTAGTAGGCCCAACCGATGGTCCTTTACTCTCCTATTTGAACGAATACCCTTCAACAAAACAAGCCGGAACATTTAAAATTATATTTAACATTTCAAGGACTTGCTTTAGTCTTTTTCAGCTGGTGGTACTGACGAAGAGTAACTAGCTTTTTTTGTGAAGAGGTGAGTGTCTCAGCCTGTTTTAAACGGGAAGTCTCGTTATTTACAGAGTAGAAGTAAAGGAAGGTAAAAGTAGCTAACCGGGAAGCTTATGAACAGCTTTCAGAATGCTATCTTGTTAAACACACAATGTTCAGGTAGACATTAATAATTCATAGCTGTATTTCAGGTGTTGTAGAATCGTAAAGCACTGTTTTTGTGGGTCAAATGAGAAAGGGCAACTCTTAACCTACAAGTAACACATGCAGTTTTCTTTTTAAGATTAAACACGTCTAAAAGAAACAGGGAACAAAAGTTACCTCATTCTGTTGAACCTGCATTGTCTTATCAGTAAAATCAGTGCAGTCTTTGATGTAAGCTGTCCTGAGGGCTTGATATAAACATCCCTAAACTTGGACAATGGGGAACACAAAGGAAGTCAGTATGTGCCAGAATAGGGTGATCTGGGAAATTAAAGTATCTTTCCAAAACGAATTGGGATAGGGGTATGGTACAATTTAGAAGTAAAAATCTTTGAGTAAAAATCTTGCTTTTTTTTTTTTTTCTTTGGCCTTATCAAGATAAAAACATTGTGTGTCCTGAAAGCTAAATGGCGTGCAAGAGTTTTTTTCTTCTCACTGATAAAAGGATAATGACTTTGGTAAACTTTTACCCAAATGTGCCAATCTACAATCTGCCTAATTTAAACTGGGCACAGTTTAAATTGAGCCTTACATGCAAAACAAGTGTTTCGTTGGCTCAGCAAATTCAATGAGCCCTTCCTCTTGCATTGTAATCAACTCTAAACCAAACCAGGGGCCCAGGAGCCCCAGTGGGGCCAGGCTTTTAGCCTGGAAAACAAAGCGAGCCACAAGCCAGTTTTTTCTACTTGCAGTGTTTATATTTGTAATAATTCACAACGTAAGAAGTGGAGAGACGTTTTATGTGCTCTGTTTAGCGGTGAGAGGAATAATGGTAAAGTCCTTGCCCAAAGGTTGTGAAAATTAACATGTTTCGTTCTTTGTGAATGCTGGACAGCCAATGAAAAGAAGATAGTTTACATTCAAATGCAGGCCACCCGTTGCCTGCTTTTTCTTCCCCCCTGTTTTCCAATCAGTGAGGAGACATGACCCATTTAAATGGTTGTTTACTTGCATTAGAAGAAGAGCCAAGGCGGTGCTCAATGAACTCTTGTCTACAATTTAATTAGAGAGGCCTTCCCAGCAGCATAATTTTCCACATTACAAAACGCTCTGTGCCGTGGCACTGCTGTACAGTCAGTAACAGATTGACCTGCACCTGCATAAAAATCTCCTTTGAATACTCCTATAAGGGTACTTTGTTGCAAAAGCAAAAATTTTGATCCAAAGGCGTCCATGTATATTGCATTATCTATAATCTTTTTGTAAAATGAACGCATGATATGTGTTAACACCTCAGTCATAAAATGGTGTCCTGTTGCATCTGAGCTGCTCTTGGTATTTGGTGGGAAAATGAAAAGCCATATATTTGCTTGAGAGAATGTTTTTATACTTTATCTAGATAAGTTTATGAAGCCACTTCTTATTATTGGAGAATGTTTCACTTTCATTTTAGCAGAATATTGATGCCTTATAAGGAAATGTACCCCAACATTTCTACTATTAATCTTTTTCAGTTTGGCATATATTACATGTATTGGTCTTTTTTTGTTGTTGTTGTTGCATTCATATCCTCAAAGTCCTCGGATTATGTTAAGTGTTGTGTCAGGGCTATTTGACTAGTTAGTAAAACTAACTTCATTATGTTGCCTTTTCTTATTTATCAAGAGAAGATGAAAAACTCTTTGATCTGAGACAACTAATCAAATTAGGTTTAGATGTTTCTCACTCATATCTGTTCAACCCAATTTTAGCTTTATTTACATAGAACAATTTAAAAAATCGCAAGCCTCCATAGACATTATTCCTCAGACATGTTTTGTTGTAAATTCACAAAAAAAAAAAAAATTTCTTCTTTCTAAAGTTCTATAAAAGCTGTAGAGTTTAACAGTAGAACTCATAAATCTGGCTGTGAATCAAGTTCCAGCAATTAAAATGTATATATTTTGTGATGTTTGCCTTTTTAAAATACAAAATTTTATTAAGAATCATCTTATAATTTTTTTAGATGTTTTTGTTGCAAGATCTGGTCTAGTCTCTTGGAATCGAAGAATAATGCTTCAACTCTGTGTCTTTTGTGGCATATGATTTAAATTGCCTTGCCAACTCAAATTCTTTAAAAAACACACAAAGAAGTTGGCATGTTGAAGCTTGTTGTGTACAATACATAGCTTCAGTCTCTTCTTTCTAAAGACTGTGTTCACATCAGCTGGAAAACTCAATTAATGTTTGAAGTTTAAACGCCTTCCTCTATTTGGGTAGTAATTCAGTCTATCATAGTTAATCTCTGTCTAACAGACGTTAGACTGTTGAATAACAGAAACTTGTTGATCTTGTTCATCTGGGTTGGCTTCATGTTGTGGTGAGCTGATAAAAGGGGGAAAAACAATGTCAAACAACCCAAGATATTAAGTGAAACCGAGAAAGGTATTCATAAATGCATTATGCCTACAGTTCTATAGCTTTCTAAAGGCTGTACGACAGCAGACGCAGGTTTTCTGGTTGTGTCTCAGGATTTCTTGGGACACTGTTGTCCTAACATGTTTTTCCCTCTCTCCAAGAATCACATGAGAACAAAGACACTTTTGAGGCTACTTGCAGCCCTGCAGCTTCTCGGTTTTTGCCCGCTTTTAACTAGATTCAGCTGAAACATACCGTTTCTTGGTAGATGTAAACATTAGATCTAATTCTTTGTTTTTAGAATTACATGACAGATGCAAAAAGAAATCTGCTGGGGACTGGAGTCAGATGATTTTAGTTTGATCTGCCCTTTGTAGCCAGTAAACACCCTGTGTACTGGGTTTTGATGGCAACACTCTGCAGTGTAGAAGTTGCTAATGACAGAAGAAGACACGGTTAACTATTTTGAGTATTCATGAGGTGTTTAAGTGTAAAGTTGGAGGAAGCACAAAAGCTGTTGTCACCTTTACATTACAGAGGCATGTCAGAATGAGTTACCTGCTTTATATGGAAATAAACGCACACCCATCTCATGGAGTAGTCCATCACCTGAATGAGCTACATGTCTGCTAATCATGAAACATTCAGTCACCAGCACTACATCGTAGGACTGGCACCAATTTGGCTGAGTTTCATCTCAGTTCACGTTTTCTGGGTTGTTTAATCTCCAAACTCTTAAAGCTTACTTTAGCAGACATAATTTGACTGAGACAACTAAACATAGATAATGTGGAGCAGACAGAAACTTTAACTCATTAAACAGCACTGCAGTAAAACAGTTCATGGCTTGCTTGCACACCTTTATTAATTTACTCACCCACTGCATCATAAATGTGACTGGATATTCCACTTACAGAGATTTTGTGCATTGTATGAAATATCTTTAAAAGAAAAGGCCTCAGCTGAAATGACCAGTACCAAAAATGAAATTCACTGATTGCATCCACTGATTGATAAAATCCCACCTTTCTAAGAAAATACCCTTTATTTTTACAGTATTCTAGCTAGTAAGTTTTATACCTTTTAGATAAGCTGACTGCAGTGATGATTCATAGCTATTTTCCCTTTTTTTTCATATAAAGTAACTATTTAATCATATTTATAAGTATGATTAAACGTCTAAGGTCTCAAGGAATCAACAGTGGTGAAAATATTAAAAGTAAAAATTGACCACAGTCAATTTTGGGGTGTTTTTCAAACAATTACTAATCAGAATTTATCATTGTCACTATAAATCTTATCACATTTTCCCATTCACACTTAGCTAGTTCAAGGTGTTAATGGGGCTTGTTTGAATCTTTTTAGCTTTGTCTGTGATAATATTTTCTGGAATTGGAGTAACTTAATGTTTCCAAGAAACATCAGTTACTGCAAAGCTCTGCAACCAAGGGAATACATTCAGACTGGTGTTTGTAAGTAATGCTAACCATGCTAATTGAGAAAATAATATGCAAAGGACGATTCAAATTTTAATTCCATAATCATTTTTACTGTTTTAAAATAATAGTAAATCCCTTGTCCAAATGGCCACTCACACTAAGCGGGTTAGAAAAATATTTGTGTTTGTAGTTTTTAGAAACAGACACTCCAGTTTGGAAATTGGCCACAAAATGTTGATCGGTTCACCTCTCTACTCCTGATGTTCACATTTAAAGTCTACACACAAAAAACAAACTTCCTGACTTGTTTTCTGTGCTTTCATCTCTCAACTGTGCAGACTGGTCTTTAACGTCTCATCTTGGTGGTCCACATCAGACGCATCCCAGGTTACAGGAGCACGGCGGAGGAGAGGCTCTGAGGCTGAACACTCCCCCCATTAGTCTTTGAGGCGGGGGGAGGAGAAAAAGGTAGGGATAGAGGAGCTGCCATACCCACCTGGAGCATGGGGCAGAAAGTCCCAGGTGGCATTAAAACTATTGACATGCGGGATCCGGCGTTCAGTCCCCTAACATTGGAGTTACAGGCCCTGAGTCACACCAAGCCATCTCGTCTAGACCTTCTGCTGGACATGCCGCCCGCCAGCCTGGACACTCAGATCCAGCATTCATGGAACAACGACGACCGCTCCCTCAATGTTTTTGTGAAGGACGACAACAAGCTGGTGTTCCATAGGCACCCTGTGGCGCAGAGCACAGACGCCATCCGGGGGCGTGTTGGCTACACTAGGGGACTTCATGTATGGGAGATCAACTGGGCCATGCGTCAGAGGGGCACGCACGCGGTAGTTGGCGTTGGGACGAGCGACGCCCCTCTGCATTCTGTGGGCTACACGGCTTTGGTGGGGAGCAACTCTGAATCCTGGGGCTGGGACCTGTGCAGAAGTAAACTCTACCACGATGGCAAGAACCTTCCAGGAAAAACCTACCCAGCCTTCTTGGAGCCAGACGACACCTTCATAATACCAGACTCGCTCCTGGTGGTCTTGGACATGGACGAGGGCACTCTGGGTTACATAGTGGATGGACATTATCTAGGAGTGGCTTTTAGAGGACTCAAAGGCAAGAAGCTGTACCCAATAGTGAGCGCCGTGTGGGGACACTGTGAAATACGAATCCGGTACATAAATGGACTTGATCGTAAGTATCAATTGTAAATGTTTCAACATATTATTTGTGGCTGTATATGGAGATTTCATAACCAGAGGATTTATTGATGCTGTAAACTAAGGTCGAACAGTCTATGCCTTGTCCTCACATCAAAACAGGCTTCCTTTAAAGCAAAGCAGGACTTTTATTTGAAACCCTTCTTATGCACTGGTTATAGCTCAAAATTATCTGCAATGTGCTTTGCAGTTTGATCAGGTGAATTATTTATGTGATGCTTTCAGCGACTTGCTGTTTCATCATGTCAGGGATTTGTGTGTCCTTATGAAGAAGGACTTTTCACTGTAAAGATTGGTCTTCAAGGGAACTGCCCTACTTTGTCACAAAGTGTACTTTGGCTCCACTAGTTGGTTGGACAGCCTCCTGAATAGATGTTGGTGAAACATCAAGAGGTTCCTGCTTGTTCCGGGTCAAAAACTGATGCTGCTCAGTGTCACAAAGATTAAAGCAAACACACTACAACTGGATTAATTCTATTTGCCCAGCTTTCTGGTCTGGAAACATTGGTGCACATCAGACCGTGTATTACCCATCTGTCCCAAGTGCTTTGTGCTCATTAGATTTTTATGTTTGACTCAGATCCCTTGACCTAGTTTTGTGCCTGTGCAAGAAAAGCACCACATATAATCTCTTATTCACAAAAGCAATCTACAGTTTGAAGTGACAGTCTCTCTTTTAGCTGAAGAGCAGAGCTGATCCCACTCCTTAAGATGGAAGCCATTTTCCGACTTGGCAATGTTTTCTATTCCTAGGTAGACATGTAGCCGACGTTGTACAAGTGTGGCTCCAACACAGGCCTGCTTGAACTCTGATAAAAACCCACACCCTCTTAGCTGCAGTTAGTTTCTTCCTCCTCCTCATCAGAACAATAGTTACCAAGTCTTTTATCTGACAGCTTGACTGATGCGTCCTACAGAAAGGTTGCAGCTGGAAAATCTACCTACTTCCTGGATAGATTTGGCAACTGGTGTCAAACGTGGGGCACAATTTGCCTGTGTGGGCCCGACTCCTACAGTGGGTACACACTGCATCCTTCCAATATGTTGTGCGTTTTGCCTCCTTGATGTTCATCTGATTGTATAAATCAAAGATTTTGCCCTATTTTAAAAAAAAAAACTGTTTAGATTACCAATGAACAAAGGATATTCTCATTTCTAACCACTGGCTGCCATTTAAGCTTAGATTTCCTCTTTGGGTTTTTGTACATTTCTTACTCCCATCAATTTATAAGATAATTGTACTTCAAATAGTCTTGATTTTATTTCCAAGCAGGCATGGGGCAGGACAAGAAGTACAATATGATCTAATTTTATTTATAATTAAAACAATTATCCCCACATAAGCATATCAGTGTTCACAACTGATGGTGTGCAGAATTATTGTAAAACAAAAAATTTTGTACCAGGCTTTTATTTAATTTTTTAAGCTATTTTTAATCAATTTAACTGAGAATAAACAAAGGGAATCAAAATTTCAACCATTTTGGACATGAGATCAAAATGTGTGGGGACCCTGTGTTTATTTTAGTTGGATGCTGAATCTACATGCTGCTAATTCCGACTAAACAACCCAACTTTAACCAGAAGGATGGGTGACAGCCCTTTAGTTTCCACGTCATTGTGGTCCCTGTTTTGGTTCAGCTGCTTCAAACCTGAACTATTTTGATCACCTGAATTTAACTTGCTCATAATGATGTCTTTTTTTTTTCCCCAGCCAGCTGACAGTTTTGTATGTTTTTTTTTTTTCCCTTCTTTTTTTATTTGAAACCTTTATGTAGTGCTTACAAAGCCAAGCAGGTTTGCAGTTTAATGTTTATACTGTAACTATTCTCATTGATTCTTATGTAGGTCACAGAAGGTAACAGTTGCTGACCAATTAAACAACACAGTCCCTGCAAGCCGATCCTGTTCCTCACCCTTCTGCCTCTTTTGTCTTCCCCTAGCTGAACCTCTTTCGCTGATGGACCTATGTAGGCGTTCGGTGAGGGTGGCGTTAGGAAGAGACCGACTGAGTGAAATCCACAGACTTCCCCTGCCAGCCTCTCTCAAGAACTACCTGCTCTACCAATGACGAAGTTGACTGACGAAACACATTCTGCACTCCCTTGTTTCTTTCTCTGGGATCGTCCTTGGGTTCAACCCGTTTGGCAGCATTACTGAAGCCTCCAGGACTGATATAGGCACCTGCGTGAATCAGCAAGTACGCTTCTCTGTCAGTTGCAAAACTCCTCTTGAGTTTCTTATCCTGTTTTTATGACTCTTTTCAATTGTAATCTTTAACTTTGTAAAATCAGGAATCACTGAGTACTATGCACACACTGATCCAACTGATGCCCTGACAGTCACCGTGCTGGTGAACCACTTTTAGCTTGTAGGGTAATGTGGCATCTGCTGTGACCTCCAAGCTTGAGTTATGCATTCCTGTCTTTGTAGCCTTGGAAATCTGAATGAAATTGTGCTGAGACGACACTGAGCCAAAAACACAGTAAACACAGTAGTGCTCTGCTGTTATGTGACCACAAGATGGCAGTACACTCGCATCAGTCTCAAATTAAGCATTATAAAATTCTGGGTTTTAGAGCTGGTTTTTAAATATATTTGCTGTTCACATGACAGGAAAGTGTTGAAGACCATTTTATAGAGTTACTGGTGCTCTGAGTCTGTTTAAGAAAAGCACAGGTCACTCACTGCCTGTGCTGCTCTTAAACGGTCTTTCTGGTACATGGACGAATCCACTCAGCTGCTGCAATGCAGGAATATCATCAGCAGTCTTCTACAGAAAGATAATGTCACTGTGATTCTTTGTAGCATGCACCTGCAGGAAACTCTTCTCAACAAACTATTTTTTTTTATTATTTTTGTCACTCCTTGTTTTTATTAGTGCAGTAGTTCTTGACCATGTGCCGTTGAGGCCCAAGAGCATTTTTTTAAACTCATAATCTCCATGTTTGAGCACTGATTTGCACATACAAAGAAAGGAGGGAAAAAAAACATGTAAATGTTTGCTGACTCTTGGGCCCCACTGGCAGAAAACCATGAACCATTATGTCTTGTTTGTCTATGAAGTGTAAAGCTGGGGGTCAGGGGGTTTTGGAAGCTGGCTTTGTAGGAGCCTGACTTGATAAACTTTGGTTTTAAAGCACCATATTAACAGAAAGCGACAATCTACAGAGTGCTGCACAAATGTAATGGAAGTAAGTCAGATTGCCAACAGTTTGTCAAATGCCATATCATAAACTTGTATGTTTTTAAATGTGTATAAGTGGTACACCCTACTTTTCCTTGCTTGCTTCCACTTGATTTGTATTACTTCATGTAAATTTGTTTGTAAGTATCTATTAAAGATTATTTCACATTATCTGTGGTGGTCATTCTCTTATTGGATCAGACTTGTCATTCTGCCTGCTCAGGCTATTCTGTCGAATGTAGCAAATCCTATCTAAAAGTGATTTCTAGTATTCAGCTACAGGCGACAGTGGTGCAGTTAGCAGCACTCTTCTTCCGGCCCATGTCCGTCCCACAGCCCAAAAACATGGCTGTTGGGTTAATTGGTTTCTCTAAATTGTTCTTTAGGTATGTGTGCATGGTGGCCCGTCTCTCCATGTTGTCCTGCAATATACTTGCAACCTGCCCAGGGTGAACCCCGCCTCTTGCCCAGGGACCACTGGAGAGATGGGTACCTGACCCATAGCCACTGTGCAAGGATAAACGAGTATAGACAATGGATGATTAAGATGTGTGTTGTGGGATTCTTTTGGTGATTGAACCTTGTAGGTTAAAACTAAAAATGCAGTCAAAAAATATTCTGCACTGATTTCAGAAACTAATTTCAAAGTCCTAGTTTTGTTAAGCAATAATGACTTTTTATTTTCTTTCTCTTGGGTGAAAGTTATTGGGCGGGTTTCCTACTAGTAATAAGACGCATATCAACTTCTAAATTTGATTATTCCTTAGGCTGGCTTTTTGTTTTTTTGCTATAATTTGTTCAAGTTGTGTTAGGCTTTGTCTAGTGCAGGGGTGTCAAACTCCAGACCTCAAGGGCCAGTGTCCTGCAACTTTTAGATGTGCCTCTGCTGCACCACACCTGAATTGAATAATTAGGTCATTAGCAAGGCTCTGGAGAACTGATTTACACAAGGTGGCGGTAACTAAGCCATTTCATTCCAGTGTTTTGTACCTGTGGCACATCTAAATACTGCAGGAAATCGGCCCTTGAGGACTGGAGTTCTGTTTTGCATCCATTGTGCTGTGTAAAAAGAATCGGCCCTCATTAATTTCTACTGTTTTCATCTGAGTTGAATTGTGTTCTTATGAACAAACTGTCCTGCATCATCAGGCTCCTCCCACACAAGTTGTGTTTTCAATCTTTCTGCCCCGTTAGCTTGTGTCAAAGTCATGCTGGTGGTTTCTTCAGGTTCAGTTTTCTTTCTTTCTTTCTTCCAACCACTGAACAAAGAGATGGTAAGTGGAATAGCTAAATATAAATGTACCACACATGTTTCTGTTTAGCAGCTTTGACTATAAAGTTTTAGTTATAACCTTTCCTCAGAATTATAATGAATCTGAAAGTAAAAAAAAAAAATCCCTAAGATCTTTAGAAAATAAGGCCAATTTCTGAAACCAATCCTATACTCCTGCCCTCTGGTGGCGGATTTAGATATTACAAGTTTCTGGTACTTTTAAAATGGTTGCAGGAAATGTAGTTATCACGGCACACAAAGGCCTTATTTGGGACTGTTGTATTGAGTTCAATGTAAAAAAAATAAATAAATTCTGATTATTTTGTAAACACATAATAAAATTATGTCTTGTATTAAAAATCTACTGTGAAAATGTCTGAATTGTTTTAGTGGTTTTCTAGATTTAATCAGTACTATGTTGAAAGAACAATTTATAAAGACTTTCCCCCATGTATTAAAAGTAAATATAAAATCCTGCCATGAAAAGAATTTAATTGATCATTTATTTTGTCCATCCATATTAATAAGTATATTTCAAATAATTGTTAAAATGCACTCAAAATTATTTGTGAACATTTTTTTAACGTGTACCTCTTAAATAAGCCATATTTTATATATATATATATATTTTTAGTTGAGCGATAAACTTTTGTTAAAAGCATCAACTTAACAGTTAAGTTTTAAACAGAAAAATGTTGTGACTTGTATTTCGTATCTGGAAAGATCACCAAAAAATAATTTTAGAAAATCTTTTGTTACTACAAGTTGCTGGTTTTATGAGCCACAGTCTTGCTCATCATGATGAATCCATGCAGCAGCAGGTTTCAAATATACACTTTGAAGGAAGCTGTGGGAAGGAAAAGAGTCTGACTTTAAAGTCTAACATCTGCCACAAAACATTCAATTTGGTTGGATGTGCATGCAAAAGTGGTACACCATCTCTTAACCACCAGTAAGTGAAATCATTTTCCTGCGTAATTAGAACAACCAAACAATTCAGAGATTGTTGAGAAAATGAATCACTAGACGGCAAGCAATCTGTCCACAAATAGCGCAGAGCTGTGTGAGTGTCTGCGAGATGCGACGCCTCAGTTTATGACAGAAGGGAGCTCTGCTGGGCACCAAAGCACGTCACTGGCCTGGAGACATAACCGTTATGTAACT
The DNA here is from genome assembly GCA_903066825.1 of Alfaro cultratus. Lineage (NCBI taxonomy): Eukaryota > Metazoa > Chordata > Actinopteri > Cyprinodontiformes > Poeciliidae > Alfaro > Alfaro cultratus. The sequence goes on from CAEFZX010010423.1 coordinate 16,648, forward strand.
ACATGTGATTCACTATCTCTGCGTAAAGCACTTTGAATTGCCTTGTTGATGAAATGTTCTAGGGCTGCGCAGTTGGTAGCACTTGCCTTGCAGCAAGAAGGTCCTGGGTTCGATTCCCGGCCCTGGTTCTTTCTGCACAGAGTTTGCATGTTCTCCCTGTGCATGGTGTGGATTCTCTCCGGGTTCTCCGGCTTCCTCCCACAGTCCAAAAACATGACTGTTAGGTAAATTCTCCCTAGGTGTGTGTGTGGTTGTTTGTCCTGTTTGTCTCTGTGTTGCCCTGCGACAGACTGGGGACCTGTCCAGGGTGACCCCACCTCTCGCCCGGAACGTAGCTGGAGATAGACACCAGCACCTCCCGACCTCATTAGGGTCAAGGGTGACAGAAAATGGATGGATGGATGAAATTATACAAATAATGCCCTGTTTAAAATAATCCAAGCATGAGATATGAGTGATCCTGGATACTAGCAGATGATACGAGCTTCTTCATAGAGGTGGCCAAGCTCAGTATTATAAATGAGGAGGAATGCTACCAATCAACTCTAGATCAGAGTAGATCTGCAGCTCACGTTGAATATGATTCTACGTCCCAGAAATGTTTGATCAGCGTCTGGGTTTCTCTTCTGGATCAGTGACCCATGCAACCTGATCCCAGATAAGCACAAGAAATGTGTGCAGATTTTGGAATAAAAGATGTATTATTCAATAATTTTGGGATATCAATTAAGATATCAATTAAGTTGAGTACATGGTATCATTGAAGGTATGATAATATGATAATAGGTATCATTGAAGGCGAGGAGCAGTCAGCTGTTCCCGGTTTCTGTCCCATCATTGTGTCCCGTCTGACAGTTTTACACAGAGATTTTAATCCATGCATTTGTTCATCTTTTTACATAAGGCTCAGGATTAGGAACAGCAGCTGGCAGCAAAAAAATTAAAAGCAGGCAGATTTCATAAAGCTGGATGCAACTGAAATTATCAACAGCAAAAGTTGTGAAGCGAAACCGAAATAAAGTTTGAACTTAATAGTTTAACGCAAAGTAAAAGCAGATGTGCAGTGAACGTCTGGTCACTTGGTGTCAGTATTTGCAAAACCTTTAACATTTACTCAGCTCACAGACAAAATGTGTAATTGACATTTTATAACTGTATCTGATTTCAAGCACAGCAAATAGTTGGCCTGGTTTCTGCTTTTGTTGACAGAAACTGGTCAAGCTTCTAAGTGTAAACACATGAAACAAACAGGAGGAAGTAGTCTCCTCCTCTGCTCATCTCTGTCGAATCAGACCACAGTTTGAACACACAACCATAAACACACACCCCTATCACATTTATTCTGCAGAACTAGAGCTACATGCTTCTTAAATGTGGCACATCAGAGACATAAATACCAAAATAGAGCAGCTGTATCTAATGTCAGAGGTGCAACAATTTACACAAGTTTAAATTAGATCCGATGGCATGACTGCAGGAAAGTACACCTGTTGTTACATAATGTAAGTCGCTACACTGCTACACCTTATAAAAGAATATACAAACAGAATCCAACACTACTTTACCAAGCAAAATAAACCATGTTTTTTGTGTCAACACCCTGTTATCGGCCGCCAACAAAAACGCTGTCATAATTTTAAACAGCTCAACGTGCAAGTGCGTCTTGTTTGACGAGATGTTTTGGAACAATAACAAGGACACTGCTGTGAAAAAAACACTGAAGGTTTTATCAAGGTGACTTCATTCCTTTCCTATCAGCAAATATCCTTTGTTGTTTTAGTGGACACACTGTAGGGGAAAATGGACTATAATGTAAGATTTTACACATATACATGCAACACTTCATGGTCTGTGTTCATATGCTGACCTTCTGTCATGAAAGGGGAGTTTGTTTTGCCTTTTCTTCTTATCTCCCTACTAATTCCAGGTAAACAGGTTAATGGAAGATTTCTGGAAGCTATTATGTCAGCAGGAAGTAAGGGTACAAGATAAGCATATAGTTCAGCATGTCCTGCATGTTATTGTTCTAGTAGCTCATTTTATATGTCAGGATATTGCATATACATTTACGTTAGAGCACTATTCTTGCTGCACATCTTTCCATGTATTTATGGGAACAACCGAGAGTTAGGTTCAGCGCAGAAGCTTTCATCCTGGCATCAGTGATGGTTTGAGGGTACATTAGTGCACATAGCCTGGGTATCCCATCTGTGAATGTGACATCAGCCAGCTGTTGCTTTGCCACAGCCTTCATTAGACACACAAGTGATTACTGAAGTACAGTTATGTACTATTTTTCTCACTTTATACACCAATTATTTACTTTTTTTAAGTGATCACAACACATTGACTCACAGATTAATTCAAATTCAAATTCAAAAATACTTTATTTATCCCAAAGGGAAATTAAATATTGTTGTAACTCATTAATAGAGATTATTCAGAGAGTTATTGTAGATGGTGATGGCTGTTGGCAGGAAAGAGCTCCTTTCACAATCTGTATTAAGAGCAGCATGGGTTTTATTGCAGCGAGACACATACCAAATATGAAGGGCAAAAATATTTGATGATTTATTATAAGGAATAATAAATATTTCTTATTTATTAAGAAATAATTAACTCCTTAAATAGTGACTTATAACAATATCGGATGTTTGAATTGGAAAAAAATATTTCTTTTAATTTTTTTGGGGGGGAAATGAATTAAACTGTAACTATTTATTGTATATATTTAGATTATTTTAGCGTTTTATAACTTTAAGCCTGTTGGTAAGAGATGTCACATCTACTGTCTAATCTGATTGAAGGTGGAACCATCAAATAATAATTTTTCTTTCACATAAATATATTTTAAAAATATTTATGGATTTTTCTTTAACTAAAAAGCGATTGTTACGCAAACTTGGCCATACATTGTAGTCTGGTTTCAAAAGGTTGATGTTTAAGTTTAACTTAAAATTTATTAGGTTTAAGTTGTCAAACAGGCCAAATTTTGATGGGACTTTTGACAATAATCCTATTTAGAGTTTACTTAAATGTATATTTTATGAACATTTGAGTTTAGCCAATATTCTGGATCTCACCAACTATCATAGTTTCTCAATATGCTTTATGAGGAAAATTGTTTACCCACCATTGAATTATGGCATAATTTTATGGTATGTGTATTGATTGAACTGCGGCATATTTGGGCTTCCATACATAAATATGAAGGACAAGTAGGAAAAGAGAAATCTCAGATCTGTTTAGACGTTTTCACATATCATAGGTTTTTTCAGTAAAATCCTTTTACAAGTGCTGTTCAAATACAGTATGTCATGTAGTAATAGAAACATATTATAGTCGGGTTGCCTCCCATTCTGTAAAATAATTGTCTTTTAATTGACCGTTAAATGTTGCGTTTAGTATCAGTCATACGGGATGCGATTAAGGCCAGCAAAACTGTTGTGGCGGGAAATGCACAGGATAGATTTTTTCAAGATGTTGAATTTGAATGATGGTTTATTTAATATATGATACTAATAGGTCCTATCGTGTAGGAAAATAGCCATTTAAAGAACAGGTAAATGTGGACTAAAACAAGCTCCATTCGTAATCCTCTTTTTATTTTTTTTTTATTTTTTTTTAGTGAGTCTTTAAAATACCAGAATTTGCACATAAATTTATATTTTGACTGTCTTAGTGGCCTTTTCTACAAAGTATGGTTAATTATTAATTCTACTTAAGTAAAACTGTGTTGAAGTACTGTTCTTACTGGAGTGTAACTTTTGAGTACTACGATGCGGCCATGGTGGTCGTCCTTTTCACTTATGAAAGACGGCCGGGCCGGCAGTGTCCCAACACTGTGCTTAAAAACATGCATTATAATAAATGCATGTTTTACTAACATTGTGATAATGAAACTCTTAGGGTCGTATGAAGTGTGGCACTTTAATTTTGTCATAAATTTATTAAAGTATACAATACTCAAATATTTAAAAATTCTGCAGCTACAGTATATTTTGGGGGGGCGACATGGAGCCATTTCACATGGGACGTTTTAAACCTGAGTAAGCTTCTTCTTCTGTTTTTTTGTTTTGTTTTTTTGGAAAAGGCACCAAAAATGGCCCCAGCCCAGGGGTCCTTGTCTCTCTAAATCCGGCCCTGAAGGTGGCAACACTAATTATAAGTACAATGCTTGTATTGAGCCTGCTTTATTCTGTTCTAATGCTGCTCAAGGTCAGCAGTTCAAAGTATTGCCCGCTTGTTTTTATTTTTTTATTTTTGAAGTTGTGTTCGTGGTCTAATTGTGCAACACTTTTGAAAAAAAGCCAAGGAGTCACGGAGAGGAGCACATGCGTCCACGTCACAGCCGACACCCCCGTCCGTCCCTTTTACGTAAATGGGACGGAACTCCGCTGACAGATCCCAAAAAGCCGGCGACGGGGTTGGTCACGCAGATACAAATGACCTGCTGAGCTCCGGTGACTTAAACTCGGTCCCTGTCTCTCTTTCTGCGGCTCGACGCGGTTTCTACTAGGACCCCAGTGACAACATGGTGGCTAATTGAACAAACGGGGAAAATGGCACAGAAGGACACTCTGCTGCATCTCTTCGCCGGGGGGTGAGTCAATTCAAGGTTATGTAAACCTAAAATGTGTGAACGTTATTTTAAATATTATACTTGTTTGGATCCGACACGTTTTTTTAATGGTTTGTATTTTCCTATGACCGCGTTAAATCCAGCTAGCTCCTGTTAGCACAGCGCAGCCTCTCGCGTGCCGTCAACGTCTTTCTTTATTTTATGCTTTAACTCGGCGACCGACTGATTATTTAGTAATGTAAATGGTTTAAAGGACGATTAAGTTATGTGGGAAAGCTGTGAACTTTAGTTTTAGGACTTTATTAAGGTTGTGGTGGACAATGACCGGCCGGCGTAATCTCCCCAGAAACCCTCTCCATGCGGAAGTTTGCTAATCTTCCGCAGCTAAGGCTGCCTGAGATGCGCCAGCTCGTTTCTCGACGAACGACAGTCTTATTTCAACAATTTACTGTCAGTTTAGAGATGAAACAGCAGCTTAACGGGTTTCATAATGACGTGGTGTGGTTGACTGCTTTGCCCTCGCTGTCAATGTGGCTGTATTTACCGCGGTCGCATTAATAGCTAGCTTTTAGCATCAACAATGTCCTTCACTGCATTATGTAAGAGGCAGCAACCGCTCCTCTAATCCCGACACGCAATGTTTGCATTTCAAAACTGCACATTACCAACACAATAAGCGGCTTGAATTGCATGATAAAAGCCACAGTTGGAGGAGGAGTTATTTTAATCCTGTCTTGTTAATGGTGTTATTTAACGTTTCAGTTTTAGCTCCACATATGAAACAGTAAAATCAGGCTTGTTAGTGTAATAGGTAGCTACTATATTAAATGTTAATCTATTGTCAACAATAGATTAAATCTGAAAAGAGATGACAAGTTAATATATAGGTTATTAGGAGAATTAGAAGGTAAATTGCACTTGATGTACAGAGATGGTTTATCATTAATTGTGCCTGTTTTGAAGATGAGATGTAACAAAGGGCATGACCGAATTACAAAAATTTAAACAGAATAAAAAAAACATTTAGTCTAGTTTAGACATCGATTTCTTCTGGCAATGTATTTCATGGGTTTTTTTAGTTATAACTTCAAAGTTCTGGAAGCATGTCTGTCATTGTGGTTTAAAGGATTTCTATGTGATAATAGACCTCCTTTTCTCTAAAAGCAGGGTAATTTACTGTCCTATGCTACCCAGAGAAGGAGGAGAGGAGAATGACTAAAAAGCAGGAGCACAGGGATTCGTCACCAGGAGATTACTGTATTCTTGTCACTGGGAGAGAAAATTATGCGCTCCAGGAAACGACACATTTTTAATGCTCACAATTGTGAACTTGGTTCTAACCTCGGACCGAAAACAAAATTGTTTCGTGGTCACAAAAATCATAGCTGCTTGTTGATGTCCAAAGAGACGGCTAGCATACACATGCGGGTGGGTAAAGATAATGACATTTATACCATATATAATTTTTTGCCAGACAGTAGTGTGGATTTCAAGGTTTAAAAAACCCCCCAAAAACCTGGCCATACTCTTATTAGCAAAGAAAATTTAGCTTTTAATTTTTGAAACAGTCTGTTTCTGAAACCGTCCATCGCTCTCATTAAGGTAGTGCTCTATTTTAAAACTATCACAGGTGTACCATAGGGTGTTGGCCAGAGGATGATACCCAAACTGGTTAACTATCTAAAACCAGCACGTTATGCCGGTACCCTGCAAGGAACAGGACAGCAAAGCAGTATGAGATTATGTAGACTTAAAAGGTTTGCTTGACATCTACCACTGCTTTTTTTAAGCTTATGTGAATTTAGTAATGAATGAATGGTATAGATAACATTATTATTATTATTTTTATTATAATACTGGCCCTTTCTGGATCTGAAGGACACAAAATGATTAGACTGTGCTTTCAAACTGTTTAATTTTCACCTTAATCTTGAAGGAGTTGATTTGAAGCCCGGTGTCAATGCCCTGGCTCGACTTATTAGTTGCATGAAAAGTTACATCCCTGTTGTGATAATTGTTCATGGCCGCAACAATTCAGCATACCTGCTAGTGTCTGGTTTTGTCAGAATTGCCAGATGGTGAGGAAACTGTTCACGGTTTCTGGTAGTTAAAGACTAAAGGTCAGACCTTTATGTAGTTGTTGTTTCATGAATAAAATTTCAAAAGCTCTAATATTCTGCACAATAAGCAATTAATACTTGGTTCTAAATTTACTATTCTTTACTTTACTTAGTCTACATCAAAATGACAAGTATTATAAGCAGAAGGAAAATGAATTTTTTTTATTTTTACATAAATACTGTAGGAAAGCTCTGTACTTGCATAATAATCTCATACCAGCGTACCCCTTATGAAAAAGTAATAAGTTTTAATTTCTCCTTGAAGGATTAATAACAGAGTAATTGGATTCCAGGTAATCAGTGACGAGATAATTGGGTCAGTCGTTACTTTTGCCAAGATATTTGACTTTGTCCTTCAGACATGACACAGCAGAGAGGCTTAGTGTAATCACCTCTGGTCTGCTAAGCTTGCTGCTGGTGAGGTTATACTGTCTGTTAAAGACGTTCTGCTTTATTAACCTGTTGAATAACTTTGAAATGTTGCACTTAAAAGTCTTTCCCTCAGGATGAAGCTGCTTTTTTTTATGTGCAATTAGGGTGTCTGAGTTGAAGAACCATGTCAGCCAGATGTGTTGGGTCCACTTGAATAATTTCCACTGTGGAGTGAGGAAACTGCTTTAGACCATAATTGTTCACTGGTCTCCTGGCCTGCAGCTCTTCAGCTGTGCGTTGATGGAAAAACACTCCTCAGTGAAAGCTACTGAGGAGTGCTTCAAGTCAAAATATTATTTAGATAAGTAACATCCAATGGCAACAGAGGACTCTGTGGCTGCATACTTGATTTTTATCTTCACGTTTCACAGCTTGCTGAGTTCCTGACGCTCCTGATTCGTTTCGTAGATGCAGCGGCACAGTGGGAGCCATTGTCACCTGCCCGCTGGAGGTTTTGAAGACACGGTTGCAGTCGTCTGGCCTCACCCTGCGGCCCGTTTTCCAGGTCCAGCTGGGAACCCTCAGCGGCGCCGGGGTTATCCGACCCGGGACGGTTACACCAGGTCTGCTGCAGGTGCTCCGGTAAGACGTTTGTTTATGTTGTCAGCCAAACGGTGACGCAACGCGGCGCACTCTGCGAGCTTTCTCTGGAGATGTTTTATTGTTCCAACTGCAAACGGAGGGACAATGTGTTCCTTCCCAGCAGCTGGTGAAACCTGGCGTTTATCTGCACAACATTTAGATCGACATCTGGAAATACTGTGTAATCATTAAAAAAATATTATTACAATTATCTCAAAAGTAAATAGCTTTATTATGTTTTTTTTTTAATTCCTGGAAGCACTTCCAGAATCCTGTTACTTTCAGAAACTTTAAATCAAAACGTCCTTTAATCTAGTCTTACATAAAGTGAGGATTAAGTACTGTGTCCTGCTCATGTTTAGAGGCTTTAACCCGCTGTTTGTTCAAGTGCAAACTCCCTCTTCTCTTCTTGCCTCATGATTCGACTAAAACCAATTTCTGTGATGTCTGTGGAAGAGTCCATCTTCATGTCTGCAGAGATTGGTTGAGAAGAAATAGACTTTTCCCAGTTGGCTGAGAGAGAATGAGGGAGGGGTATTAGTCAGGCGCGGTGCTGGGTCAGAGTTATATTACGCTTCGACGACTAGGTTTGCAAACTGAACTGGTTTAAACTGGCGCCGGCTGCTTTTGTAGGCTGTAAATATTGGAGATAATCCTCCAGGTCTGCCAAACAAATAAATCATCAAGTCAAGTCTAGAGCTAATATTTATTCCATTTGATTTTGTATTTACTGTCTAACTTGTAAAGGTTAAATTAAATGTAGACTCCCTCAGCCACTGATCAGTGAAACTGTTCGCTTCACTCTGCTTTAATTTTTTTAAGTTCTGTATCTAATGATGCAACATTGTTGTTTTAAACAAAAAAAAAGCTATTTTTTAATGGAAAAGGATATTAAGTAAAATGAATTTAATTTGGCACAACACCAAAAGCTTCACTGGACATCACTTTGATCTAAAAAATGAGTCATGATGTTTCAGATTTAATAACAAACAGATTTCATGGGGCTCCAATAATGAAACATTGACATTGAACATTGCTTCGACCTAAAAAGTGGTCAGTTTGTCATTGTTTGAGAAGAGGCGTCAGGTGTCGGTGACAGAAAGGAGTGGAGTTCATGAACCCTTCATGATTAGCAGAGTGTGCATTACAGAAACACTCCCCTCTTCTCAGTTCCTGGCAGGACAGAGTGGGCCGTCACATGGCAAAGATGGGTCACTTCCCTCAAAGGGTTAAAACGTGTCTGAGGACGTTCCTGGCGTGACTCGCCAGACACCAGCCAGGGCACGAAGTTCAGAGCAGAATCTACTGAACTCAGCTGATGCAACTATGAGGGGGATTGCAGCAGAGTTCTCACATCCATTCCCCTGATAAAAAAAAAAAAAAACATGAACAAAAGTTGGTTTAATTCATGTCAGTGTATTAAATGTTTCTGCTTTGTGTTCATTACAGATCAATTCTTGAAAAAGAGGGACCAAGTTCTCTCTTCCGAGGACTGGGGCCGAACCTCGTGGGTGTTGCCCCTTCAAGGTACAGCAGATTCACTGTGCACACTTCTCAGTTCCTCAGGCCGCGCTTTGCTGTGCATTTTTGTTCCAAGTGTGTTTCAAACATGGCAGCCTGTTGGTGCAGATGAAAATCACACATTCAAATGGCTCAATGGATTCAAAAACAAACAAAGTACATTCAAAATAAAGCGTTTTACTTTGACTCTCCAAAGGTTTAAACTGAATCTACGGGGCAAACAATAAAACACAATAAAACACACTGTATATTTACCTTTTTTTTTTTAATGGCTAAAAAAGGAAAACGAACTTGTTACATAAACAGGAAGCCGTTGTTATGGCAGTGGCTTCCTAGTCCCATACAGTTTGCGTGTGATGCAGCTGTGTACATGAGACAGCTGTTTTTCATAAACCTCGGGGCATGTTTGTGTGTGTGGGTGTGTGTGACAGAATAACAAACATAATACTGGGAATAGGTGGCGATTAATCTACAGGGAAAGTTTCGACAGGAGAACATACAATGATGTCTCAACTTCACCTTTATTCTATGTTTAGTGTCAACAAAGTTGTGCACTTTGCACTGTTTCCCTTTGTCTGATAACCTTGCTGTACCAAATACCTTCTGATTCACCTTGCATTAAATGTTGATTGGACTTTTACACTGAAAGGGAGTTATGTGTTACTTATAAGCTTCGTCTGTGGTTGAATAGTAGCCACAGCATTATTATGCGCTGCTGTTAGACCGGCGAGCTTCGACAGATTTCAATGCAGAGCGTCCCAGTGGGCATCTCTGGCTTGACCGGTGCTTATTCAGCGTGTTCTCGTGCAGTGACAGTCTGTTCCAGAAGCAGAACAGAGAGAGCTGGCGCTAGGAAAGAGATTCCTCTAGGCACACCATCAAAACTTCACACAGTTCCGCTTTCATACAGCTTCGCTTTCACATTCGCATTGAGTGGACAAAAGCACTTTTATTGTAAAACTGTGAGCTAATCTGCAGCTGCTTCCAGTTAGAGTCCTTATCAGCATCTCTCTATATGTCTGTTTCAGAGCCATTTACTTTGCTGCATATTCAAAATCAAAGGAGATGTTCAACGGGCTGTTTGTCCCCAACAGTGGACTGGTGCACATGTCCTCAGCTGGTACTGCAGGTGAGCAGCCCGGTGTCTCTAATCAATAAACAAAACAGAAATGTTGTGCAATTTGGTGCCATATAAACTATTTATTAAACCTGATAACATGAACTATTAATTAACCTAATCATCTCTATCTTCATTGTCTCTAAATACGTTTTTGCTTTTCCAATATTATTATGGCACACTTGAATGGTTGTATCTTATACTTTAAGATTAAAATTTAAATGTTCATTGTTTTCAGCTTTTGTTACCAATTCTTTGATGAACCCCATCTGGATGGTCAAGACAAGGATGCAGCTGGAGAAAAAGTATGTTCTGCTTCCTGTTGGTATTTTCTATATTTGTTTATATTCTTAGGCACATAGTGTTGTTGTGTGAAACACCTACATTAGGGGGTTGACAAGTGCTAAAGTATAATTGACCTTCAAGTGAAGCCATTTAGGGGGCCTGAGTTCACGGCCCCATTGCTCTGCAGTGCGTGAGGCTGAGCGTGTGACCTGCCTTTATAAATACGCACCACTGACGCACTGTCCTTCATCCAGTTGGCCATATTTACGTTGCCAAGTTTGGAGCAGCAGTAAGGTCACAGAAAACAAGTCTGCTCTCTCTGTATGTAAAGACAGGGTTCTTTCTTGCTGCGCAAGCAGTTGAATTTGATGCATTTTTCTAAAAGTAGGTTATATATTTATCACTTCTTTGAAGGATAAATAACTATATGAACAACAGAAGAAGCTGTGTTAGACTGGTTAATAATTGACCGAAATAAAGAAAACATTGAATTGATCTTTCTTCCTTATGTAGGATAAAGGTGACAAATCACTTTGAGTGAATTGCGTCCATGTCTTCTCCTGTCCAGGGCTTTTACTTGTAGTCTGATCTTTTAAACCAAATTGTCAAGTTCCACTGAAATTTGAGCATTCTGAAAATAATCTATATAAAAAATTGGACACACCAAACAAAAGAAGCCGAAATACCATTGATGTCCAAAAGCAGCTTAAAGGCTTCATGTCAAGAGTAAAAGGACTGTGAACAAATTGGTTCAGTAGCTGAATTTAAGTCAGTCTTTGAGGAGAGATTTTGGTAGTAAATATTGGATGGTTTCATTTTTTTGTATTGAATTTTAGTTGGGGGGCCGGGGGTGGATATCTCGATAGGTAAAGATGCAGCGACCAGGTTTTTCCAGGAAGACACCAAAATCCTTTGTATCTGACAGTCGGTTCCAGTTTGACCATTTGGGATTTTATATCTTTTTTTATTATTATTATGAGCTACGTATCAGAACTGCCAACTTTTTGTGGAATAAAAAGACAGTATATGACTTCTTAATCTGTTTTTCATCAAACTCAAAAAAAAAAAAAAAAAAAAGCATGTACATGATGTTGGTTGATCTGCTTATAGATAAAATATTGAGTTAGTTTTGGTGCTTTTATTGAAAACAAAACAATCTATTTTTTATGTTTGACCTGCCAGTTGCTACAACCAATGGTGCATCTCTAGCATTAAGATAACATTGTGATTAAGGTTGTTTTCAGATAGATTTCTTTTGAGGGTCTTTTGTTGTCTTTATTGGGTGGGTTGCTGACATTGAGAAAGATAATTCTTTTAGAACAGACCTTTATTATGATGCATATTCAAAATGGCCCACTAAATAGAAATAGTTTGGATCTTTGTACCAATCAAAGCACTTTACACTAGAACCACAATTGATAGGCAAAGCATTTATTAACCACTTTGTAGATTGGCAACACATGCCTTGCCCTTGTGACAGAGGAGGAAACTGGAGTCTAACCCACAACTTTCAATATTGCGTAGACTACCATACCTTTCCCAGTGAGCCATAATCAGCCCAATTAAACAATAAAAGCAAGACGATGTGGCCTTTTATTCCCTCAACTGTTTAAGAACGTTTGAAAGCGACCTACTTACAACGACAAATTGCTCGTTTTCCTTAAACGTCTATCTTGAATTGGTTGTCATTGCCTGTGGCGTCTTCTACCTCATGGAAAATATGACCATTAAAAACCACACGTGACCTCTTGTCACTAACGATCCGTATCGGTTTAATTTTTAGAGCCAGAGGAGAGAAGAAGATGAATGCGTTGCAGTGCGCTCGCTACGTTTACAGGACGGAGGGAGTACGGGGTTTCTACCGCGGCCTGACTGCGTCCTACGCCGGAATCTCCGAAACCATGATCTGCTTCCTCATCTACGAGACGCTGAAGAAGCACCTCGCCAAGAGCCAGTTCGCCTCGCCGAACGGAGGCAGCGAGAAAGGAGCATCAGACTTCCTGCGGCTGATGATGGCAGCAGCTTTTTCGAAGGGCTGCGCTTCCTGCATAGCTTACCCACATGGTAAATTGGCTGCATATACAACTCAAACAGAGTCCTGATGTATTTTTGTTTGTCTAACTATTTATTCACTGTGTCCAAACAGAGGTCATCAGGACCAGGCTCAGAGAAGAGGGTAGCAAGTACAAGTACTTCTTCCAGACGGGGAGGTTGATAGCTGTGGAAGAAGGCTACGCAGCTTTTTACAGAGGACTCGTTCCGCAGCTAATCAGACAAATCCCCAACACAGCCATTGTCCTGTCCACCTATGAACTCATTGTCCACCTGCTGGGAGATTCCAAGTGACGTGTTTGAAAGCTGGGACTTTCCTCGCACACAATGGATTCCAGAGTAATCCCAAGAGACTGAAGAAAACGTAGCATATACATGCATACATACTTACTTTCAAAGTGGTCCTGCACAGACCGCTGTGAAGAAACTGTAGCAGCTTGTACTGTCATCCAAAGCGTTCGACACATTATTTAATTCAGAGCTCGTTAGTTTTATCAACACAAAGCCTCGGTACTGAAACGGCATACCCGTGGAAGGTCATGTTTGTAGATGACTAGTTTTAAGTTAACTAAATTATTTTTGTTTTGTAATTTTGAAGATATTTATCACTGTATCATACCGAATGATGTGGGCAGGTTGACGCGATTCGCTAACAATATCATTCAGGAGAAGTTGTAATACTAGAGCTGTTCTTTTAGTCGTGACTTGGGCTACTTAAAGATTTCTGTTTTACAATCTGTTTGAAGTTGTTTGAGCTGCAAAGAGATTTATCGTATTTTTCCATAAATGCACAACTGTACAGAGGTACGTGTGTTTCCTTCGTGAAGACGTTCACACTTTGCCAAAAAAAAAAAAAATCAAATTGGAGGTTCACTTGTTCACTGTGAATCAAAAACTATCACTTTACATTTAGATATTTCACGTTAAGATACCATTTTATTTTTTCAAGACTCGTAGCCACATAAACCATTAAAGACATTAAGGAAGTTACAGCCAAAATAAATGAATTTAGATTTGATCCCCTGAAGTCAGCCAAGGCTGTTTTAGAGAGAACAAATGGCTTCCTTATTAAACAACCCAACCCATTGTTGGCTCTATTGTTTATATTTTGCCTTGTCTGCATCAACAAGTTGATGGGGAAACGGCGGAGGGGAAATAGGACTTCCTGGGGCAGTTTTTTTTTTTTTTTTTTTTGTCATGCTATGTGAAACCCCATGATGACTCAGACATGAATCAGCAGAACACGTCCTCTTCCTTCTGTTTTTGGTTGATTTCAGCTACAGCGTCCGTCTCCTCCAGCCGGTTGGAACCGACTCATGAGCAAGTGGGAGGACTGAGGGAGGAGCTGTCATGAGGAGCTGAGAGAAACTGCCTGTTCACACAGTATGACTGATAGGTCAATAAATAAGGGGTTTTCACATTTTTACTAATGTCTCTTGCTAGAACAGTCACTTAACTTTTTTTTATCACCTCTCAAACAAATCTTATATTTTATTAGGTGACAGAGGTTAGAAAAACATTTGAATAAATTAATCTTCTACTGCAAAACTAGATGGCATACTGTTAGATTTTTAATATCTTACTTTCATATATACTCATTTCTCTTACTTTAATTTGCTGGGAGACCTTTGTTTGCCCCTGGGATCTGTGTTTCTTTAGTCTCTGTAGGAAGCAATGAGCTTGTCACATTGGAGATGGATGGCCAGGGCAACAGCTGGCCTGACAGGAAGAAGGGTCATTAGTTTTATGACCCAGAGGGACACGGGAGCTGAAGTTTATGACCCAGAGAGAGACGACCAAACAACTGTATTTAAGAAGACAGGATGGCATCATTGTTAGAGCAGAGACTTGTGAAGTGACTGTGTGTTGATAGCTGGGTTTCCGTTGCCCCTCTCCCTCCTAGAAAACAAATGCAAATCATTGTAACCTAGGCAACCGCCCTAATTTAATTAACTAGCACTCCTGAAGGAGGGTGCTTTAGAGGAGTAAGGTTCTGGAAGACTGGGATGTAGTCCTGGCTCAAAACTCTCCACTCAAATTTCTTCTGAGTGTAAAAATCTATTTTCAGCTGTCTCTGTCCTTCTTTTTAATGTCTAGAGAAAATGTTTAGGTTTTAGACCTGACACATACTGAGGAAGTGATGCACCTGAAAGTTGCAGGACATTGGCCCTCGAGGTCTGGATTTGAGGAACCCTGTTCTATTGAGTCTGACTGAAAATGTAGTAAAATCAGATCAAATGAATATACAGTGGGGGAAATTATCCCACATTAAACATGTGTTTTTAATAACAGCATTGGTAGTAGCCTTCTAAAATAAATTGCATTTTTTCCCCTCATTAACTCATGTCTTTAAAATTGGTCAGTTTCAGGAACCTCTAATCCATGACTTATGTTTCTCTGGGGTATAAATATGGTGTGACAACCCCTTACCAGTGGAAATATGCCTAATAAAAATGGGTTGCTTACCATGATACCATCATTAAGAAAGGGATAAATTATTTTTGACAAAACATGAAAACAGTGTTCTATAGTCATGTTTTCTTAATCTCTACATGGAACACAAAATGTTCAAAATAATCTGTGCTAAATGTATGTAAATGTGAACAAATACACCAAGTATGATGATGAGCAGCAGCACTGATCAAAAACAAGGACTCCATCATGTAAGAGTTTGACTTTTTACATAACAGAGTAGTGAGACGGGTATGCTTATAATAACACATCTCTGGTGGTGTGCCATGAGCCTATCAACAGTCCTGTATGTGCTTATTACTCACAATGGGGCGTTGCAGTTCGCGGATAACAAGTTTGAGCAAAACTGAACGGATGCTGAGGTATAAACATGCATTAGAAAGCAGGTTCATCTCTGTGGCAACCATGAGAAGAACACACCCTATTTCATCTGGCGGCTTGATAACAAATTGTTCCGTTTTTGTCTATGCTGAATGATTTGTATGTTTTGATCGATTTTCCAAGAGATGCCCAAAAATGTTCATACACTTTTGAACATTTAGTCACGTTATAAGCAGACGTGACTAAATTAATGCATTTGAATGGAATTTCAGGTGGTGGACCAGCACAAAGTGGTGAATAATTGTGAAATGAAAATAAAAGATTCCCTAAATTTTAAAAAATAAAATATGAAAGGTTCAGCATGCAGCTGCGAATCTTTTGAGGCATGTCTCCACTTTAGTACATTTGGAAGCTAATTTAGCTGAATCAATTTGGAAGGAGACTGTCTATGATAATCAGTATTCAGGTCTTGCCACGTTTTCTTAATGCGATCTAAGTCCAGACTTTGACTGGTCCAATCTAATACCTGAACAAACTCTGATGTAAACCACTCCTCTGTAGCTGTGTGCTGAGAGGTGAACCTCCCCTCCAATCTCAAATCTTTTTTTAGTCAGTCCTAATTTTAGCTTTCCTGCACAGGTCAAAGATGACTTTATTCATTTTATTGACCATATCTTTTAATTTGTGTTGATTTAGCATTTTAATTATTCATTCCTTTTATGTGTTCCTTAATGTTATACTCTTATTTTGTAATGGGATTGTAATATGATTGCATGCAAAAGCAAATCAAAAGCTCAAACAATACCTGATTCATGACCAGACAGAGACTTAAAGAGGAATAGCAAAAGCAACTGAGGTGGATTAGCAGTGGTTTCCAACAACTGACGATGTCATCAAGATTATGTTACTGTGAAACATGTTCTCCACTTCCTGGTTGTTGAAATGTAAGCATGACAGTCATTTATTATAGTCATGAGAGAGCAGCAGTGTCTTCAGTCAGAGGCGTCTTTACAGTTGTTGCAAAATTGACTGCTACCAGAGATCTTTCCTCACAGCAATGGCAATGTCTCTTAAAGATACTTCAATGATTTGAGTCACAACATTTACATAAATATTTAAATGACAAGTTATAAATTTAATTGAATTGAATTCCAAGTCTTCAGCTTTACTATCTTTTCGCAGACTTTATATAAGTGCTTTGTAGGCTACCTGATTTAGTCTTAACATTATGTTTCCATATGCAAATTGCTCATATCTTGAAAGGTTGAGTGTTATTACATATTTTATGAAAATATCGCTAATTTAATCACTTGGAATTTGAAGCCACGCCTCTTTGCGTGCCAAGCCTCCGGAAGCGGGAGCTAGCAAGCTGCGGCTTCTGCGAGCTGGGAGACATGTGGTTAGCATTGTTGGCTTGTACTGACCTCTGTCTGCCGCAGGGAAAAGGGCTCCCTTCGGCTCGGAGCTAACTCAGCTGCAGAAGTGTGAAGGCCACCCGGGTTCCCTTGAAAACTCCTCCAACTCCACTTTAGCGCAGTGTTTGAATGTGAATAAAATGCATTAATTAGCCGGATAATGTCTCCAAGCTTGCTCGCGCTTCGTGTGTATCCGTTGGTTAGCCGTTGGTTAGCCGTTAGCTCCTCACCCCGCTGTGTCCTTTGTTGCTCCGGTTAGCGGATGTTTTCCAGCATCTGTCAGCGACTCCGTCACCAGGACAACACCCGGACGTCAGATGGGAGGCTGAGGGAACAATGTTGACATTCCTCCGTGTCATTTTAACAGGTACAGCACCAGCGATTAACCAAAGCTTGTTGGCTAGTTAGCACAGTGTCGCTTTTTTTCTACGTGATTATGCAACGTGATTACCAGCGAACATTTGAGCTTTTTTGTTAAACAAACTGAGAGGGAGGCTTACGTGCGTGTTTTATTTTTAAAATGCATTTAATAAATATTTTATTGGTCGATGTCGTCAACTACTAAGTTAGTTAGTAGGCTACTTAATTAATTCCAGTTTTTGGGAAATCACTGTAGCTGAAATTAAGTATGTCTTGGTTTTTATTTATATGATTATTTTTGGTATTGTACTGCCAATTTTATTATTGTGATTTTTTTTAATCAAACTTAATTTTATTTCTTGTTTCATCACTTATCTATGATTGTTGTGGAGGACTTGGTCAGCTGAGGTTGTTGTAAATGTGCTATTATAGAAATAAACTTCCACTTGACTTCAGTTTAACATATGAGGACATCATAAGCACGTATTGGCAGTGTATGGTGAGATCACAGTTGGCAAACAAGGTATCCATTTAAAGAAAGTCAGAAGATTGACTTATTGAAACTCCCCAAACCCTTAGCTTTGCATCAATTCTTCAAACTGAATATGCATATGGCAGCAGTGGAAAGGAACATCAAAAGTTAACCATGTTGATGTAAATAGATGTTTTCTATGGCTTTACAAAGACATGGATCTGTAATTCTGATTACTTTCTCTTCCTTCATAGGCCTGTTAGGATTTTTGTTCGATGGAGTTGGAGCTTTTGGTGTCGGGACGTATGGTGAGTCTGGGATTACTGCTATGAATCTGCATTCATTGTAGCTCATGTCTCCTAAGTGAATTTTCTCCGATCCGCAGGTGGGGTCAGAGTAGTGAACGGGGATCACCACTGTTCCGGTAGAGTCGAAGTAAACCTTCACGAGAAGTGGGGGACGATTTGCGACCATGACTGGGATATGCAGGCAGCTAGTGTGGTGTGCTTGGAGCTGGGTTGCGGCTTCGCTGAATCCGCTTCCCGTGGCGGCGAATTTGGCCCGGGCGGTGGACTGATTGCCTTGCGCACCGTCCATTGCAAAGGGCATGAGTCCAGCTTGATCCACTGTGATGCCTTCATTAACAGGAACTCCTTTTGCACCCATCAGAATGATGCTGGTGTGAAATGCTCAGGTGAGACCTTGATCTGTTGACATAGTGTTGATTAAGAGTGGGAGCAGTTTAATGGGGTGTAAACACATTAGAAGACATGACTGACAATAAAAAATACAGGTCAAAGTAACAACATTCTGTTCAGAAATGCTAAGGACATCTGCAGTTGAAACCAGATGTTTACAAATGGTGTGTGAAAAGACTTGTAACCTTGTTTCCCCTCACTGTTTATTAAATCAGACAAATTTTTTTCCAGTTTTAGGTTGGTTAGGATTACCAAAGTTATTTCTATTTGCCTAACATCAGATAAAAGAGAGAGTGAGTTTATTTTACTTCCTTCAATTCAGAAGTATACACACATTTCTTTTTTATTTTGTAGACTTACCTTTTACACTACATAAGTTGGGTCTTTTAGAGTTGCAAACCATGCAGAAGCTTCTCACAACAGTTTCCTGGAATATTGGCCCCTTCCTCTTAACAGAGCTGGTGTAACAGAGTCTGGTTTGTAGGCTGCCTGGCTCACACACACTTTTTATCTTTGCCAACAAATTTCTTGACAAAGAGATCAGGGTTTTGGGATGGCCATGGCAAACCCCCACACCCCAGTATAATCTGTTACCTTTTTGCCACTTTCTAACAAATTTTTATGTAGCTTGAGCAGGGTTTTCCCCAGAAAACTTGCTGAGCCCGGTGGTCGAGGCGCTAGGGCAGAAATTCGTCCGTGTTTTTGAGCTAAGTTTTTTTAAAAATTGGCAGGAAATTTGAAAATATCACTTTATAATTATGTGTTAATTGGAAGACTAATACCTGAACACCAACTATAAAGTCAAACATAAAAAAAGTTTAAATACCGTAAATAAACAATGCTTAGCTTGGTGGGGGCACAAGTAAAGCCTGGTGGCCCGCCAGGCTTATAATACAGTGGTGGAAACCCTGGCTTTAGGGTCAGTGTAGAGTAAACACCAGACATTAGACTTCTTGGCTTTTGTCTTGAGATGATGGTTTATTATTTCCTCATTATGTACTTGCCTGTGAAATATTGGGAGATTTAGGTTTGTCTGATTTAATGTCAGACAGTGAGGATTCAACTGATTATGCATCTTTTTACACAACGCAGGTAAGCATCGGGTTTAATCTGTAATCAGCGAACTATGTTGTTTTTCTCACAGGTACTCTAATGGAGCCCAGGCTCTCAGTGCTGTCACCTCACTTTGTGTTTTCTGCTGGGGAGTCTGTTCATTTCTACTGCAACATTCAACCACGTGACCGTGTCAGCAACGTCCACCTGTACAAGCACGGAGTCGGGACGCCGCTGGTCACACAGAGCGCAGACCCGACCCAGATCGGAGTCAGCCTGGTTCTGTCTGATGTAGAAACTTTTCAGCAAGGCAGCTACAGCTGCCAGTACAACATAAAGGGTGGTTTCCCTCCCCACCGGATCACATCTCCAACCAGCCATCCTGTTAATATTACTGTGGGTGAGTATTAATCTCTGTCTTACAACTATTTTAATCCTCATTTTTGTTTTTTCTATGATGCACTGCCTTGAAGGTTTTTCCAGTTTATGTTACAACTACAAATTTCTTTGCATTTTTAGGATTTTGGGTAATTGGACAGTCAGATTTATAACATAGAAGGAAACAATGTACGTTTTCAGACTTTAAAAAATAGAAATCTGACAAGAAGCATACATTTGCAATGAAACACACTGACTATAACGTCCTTGAATAAAATCTAATGCAATTATTTTTGCTTCTAAAGTTGCACAATTAGGAAATGAGGTCAGACTTTGTTAAATTTAATGTCAGTATAAATACTTCTTAAAGGCAACATCATCTTGTGTTTTATTAAGTTAGTATTCTAAGCTATTTAAAAGTAGTTCAGCTTGTATATCTGTCCACACATATGACACTTCTGGCACAATGTTTAACTCCTAAAAGGAACTCCTGGCTGTTTTAATCTGATTGGGCGACATAGGTTTCAGTTTGGTGCAACGCTGCCCCCTATGTGTTTATCATGTTTAAAAAAACAATAGAGGGCGGATTTGCATTGTTGTTTGCATTTTCTTAACACAATATGGTGGAGATATTTATTTTTATAAATACTCAACTGCGTGTGTTCAAGGCCTTGGCATGCTAAGCCATTAGCTTTTGTTTTCGCTCAGCTGAGATGAATTCTTTTACAGAATATTGTTTGGTATTTTGTTGTGCAGTTTAAGGTACTGTTTGTATGAGAAACAATTTAACAATTTGTAATGCCAGCTACTCATATACTCAAAAACATTTGTACCTTATCTGTAATTCATTTTCCTTGTTTTACTGTCAGTCGACCTCTTGACTCCCCATCACTGGTACAACACGTCCTCTGAGTCCCCGACCGGCTCCGTCATCAAAGGCGAGGGTTTTAACATCACTTGCTCCACCCCGCGCCAGTACCCCAGCGCCTCCTTCCAGCTCCGCCTGGTCCGCTCCAACGGCACGGTGCGGCAGTCGCTCCCAGCCGTCTCCCAGTCTGTTACTTTCACCTTCCCCAACGCCCAGAGCTCCAACGAGGGATACTATTACTGCCTGTATCGGGTCCAGCTGGGGGGACGCACGTTTGTCTCCAGAGAAAGCCAGCCGCTACCTATAGCCATTAAAGGTAAGGCGGTGATGAGCGCAAAGATGGGTAATCTTGAGTTTTGAGAAATGACTCTGCCCACTTTCAGATCCTGACCCGCTACTAAGCCCCATGGTGATCAGCTGGCTGGTGTCCGGGGTGACATTCGTCATAGCTGTCATCATTATTTTTACTGTGGCGAAGGTAATGTGTAACAAGGAGAAGAAGCCCTCTGAATTAGAGCGGGAGACCAGAACCTGTGAGTCAACTTCACCCTCAAAAGACTAAATATATCTATAAATCCTCATGTGATTTAGAGTGAAAGATGTTCTTCTCTTCACAGGTGTGGACAACACATATGTTGCCTTATCAGTCAACAAGCTATGATGGAGTTTGCAGATAACAGGTGCTTGTGTGCAAAATTCAGCATGTTTTAAAAATGTTTACCACTTGGAAATTTGCAAATGTCTTGATTTTACCTCATGTTTAAATAAATTTAAATTATTACACCTTATACCTGAAACATTGAACCTAAAACATGTTAACCACACTACCTGACTGCTTCATTCTTTCATTTTAACCCAAGCCCTTTAACATGCTGCAGCTTGAAGTTAAACAGTTAGCTAATGATAGCCATCAGGCAGCTCTGTGCTGGATAATCCCAAGAGCTGGACTGGACATGACTGTAGGGGCTAGTCCTGACCTTTGACATGTGTCAAAGGTGACATGACTGACGAAGCTGTTGTTCTGATCCTCACTTCCTGTGATTGTGGTATGAGAAGGAGCTCCATGTTTCTGATTATTTGACTACAACTCACCTTAACACAGGTGATTTCCTGCTCCTAATAATCAGGAGTTGCAAGGACTACTTGTGAATCTAGTAATAATTTCCTGATATTTCTATGAAAGGGTGGAAAATATAGGTAAATATATCTATAAACTGTCATAATATGGCCCTTCATTTGATTTTAATTTGAATTCTGCTTAATGAGGACCAAAAACTGTTGAAATATTCTTTTGATTTAATGCAGTTTAACAAGGTTAGCTCTTATTGTGTCTCTTATGGCACATAAAATAGAGGGACAAAAAAGTTCAACTTAAACCTAAAGTAATTTGTAAAGAATAATTTTCAAAATGTCTGTAGATGTGAAAGGCCAGTAGAGACGTTACAAAATATTTACAGCAATAGTTTCAGTAAAAGGTGATTCTAGAAATGACTAATCTTATAGCTGACAAAATGTGAGAATGTTCAACAAATATGAATACGTTTTCAGAGCACTTGGTAATTATTATTATTTTTTTGCTTGTTAAATTAAGTGTATAAATTTCTGTCCTTTTTTTTTCTCAGGCTTAACATTTGGACATCCAGATGTCTTCAATCACATCCAACTGCAGAAGAGGGGAGACGGCAGCAACTAGATACTTGCTGCTCGCCACCTGCTGGTGACTGCTGGAACCAGTTTACAACAGAGACTTCTACTCAGCACTTCCAGTGGACGCAGTTGGGCTTTTTTACTCTTACTGGAAAACAATGGACAAGACTAATGTTCAGCACCATGTTATTGTGATGTGCAGGCCGGCAGCCATGTTGGAGCAGCAGTAGCATGTGTGTTTCTACGGTCCTGTTAAAGCCATGTGTAAAGTAAGCTCAGCGCTGGAGGCTGTCACTATCTCAGACGTACACTAAACCTTAAATCTGTGAAATGAGCGAATACGTTTCTGTGTTCTATACGGAGTTCAGCAGCTTTGTTCCAGATAACACTAATAACAGACTGCTTAATGATCAGATACCTGCCCTCAGAACAATGATCCTTAAAGGATTATTTATACAATGTAATGTACTTAAAGACTAACACTACTATGCATTTTCATCAGTTTTTTTTTTTCAATAATGCACTTCATTTTGTAAATAGTAGCTGTAGTTGGTTAAAATGCTGAATTTTTGTGTGCAAACTGTTAGACAATCTAAACATGTTGCTGATGGTACTTTTCTTTAGAGCAAACTAAAAAATAGCTTTTTTTTAGACACTTTGCTGTATGTGGTTCATTTATTTTTGTATACATTACTTATCTTGACACTTTTGTTCCTGAATAAACGACTTGAAACTCTAAAATGCTTACATATGCAAGCTCTTTATTATATTATGAAAACCAATTACAAAACAAATAAACTGGATAGATGGATGATGTGGTACAAAAGTGCTGCACATTTGAGGAAAGCATAAACTTGTAGCACTACAGCTTGTATTGATAAATTTTATACTTTTTCTTTGGAAAATCTTCAGGTACTTATCATTGAATGCAATTTACAGTTTTATCAGAATTGATAATAAAACACAGGCACTTGAATTTAAGTCTGTCCAAAATATTCACTAATGGCTGCGAGCAAAATGGAAGCATCAGTACTTGTTTGACAATTATTAAATTCAGCCACACTGAAAAATGAATTAAATCAAAATTATGTATAATAAAAGTGTGTTTTCGTCAAGTCTTTGAGTAGTATTTGCAGCGTTTAAATATGCAGACATTAAACCGGGAACTTCAGCAGTTACTCGGGTGTAAGTTTCTGATTTTTTTTTTAAAAAAAAGGACAGAGCTAAAATTACAATTTAAATCGCATTACTACACTTTAAAAACCCAATATTTACCCTATTTTCCCCAAATCCATAAGATTGGTAAAAATATTTATATACTATGCTCTACCTTTACACCAAAATGATCAAAATAGCAGCAGGAGCTTTGAAGGATCATACAACCCAGCAGTTATAGGAACAACAGAGAACTGCCACCCGTAAACGCCAAAAATCGGGTTTGTTCTGCAGTTTGACTCAGAGGTTTTGTAGTGAAACTTGGTGAACAAGAATGTATTTTACCCTTGCCTGTACAGTCATGCAAAAAACAAAAGACATTCCTTTTAAATCCAAAGGGCAACGAGGTCTAGCTCACATTTTTTTTCCCACTTTGGTGTCAGTTTTCGCTTAAGAATAATAAAACGGCGCCGCTTGTGGTTTACATGCAGTTTTCTACTCTTCAGTTTAGATTTAAGTTGTTTTATAAGAAGTTTAAGGGAGAACCAGAAAGTGCAAGCTCTTTTTTTGTTAGCCGCAGCAGGTAGGTGCAAACAAATTTCAGCTTAAAAAAAGAAAAAAAGCACAAATATTGCATCAACCACAAAGACAACAAAGTCTAAAATCCCCAAAATACATCCATCAACTGTAGATGTAAAATAAAGTATCTCATCCCTCGACATCAAATCAATTAGAATAAAATCACACTATTCCTTTGATAGGCTCGTTTGTCTCCATGTTGGAGAAGACCAAGTAGAGAAAGGCTGCCAGAGCCAGGAAGAAGACGAACTGGAGCCACAGGGGGATCAAGCGGGACGCCTTCTGTGCCTTTGGTTTCTCTGGTTCCGACTTCCTGGGCGTTGGTTTGGCGTAGGAGTTGCTGCTGTAGGTGGACGGAGTGTCGTACATGTAGGGCCTGAAACAACAAGTCAGGCTGAGGCATGTGTTGAATTAAATCTCCAGAGCTACCGTGAATTTAGCTGATAAAAAGCTGGTTCATGACACAGTGGGACTAATTCAGTTTAAAATTTAGCTTCTGTGCACTGATGTTCCTCACTGATCAGTTAAATGTTCAGTGAGGAATATTCATAAATGTGAAATCTGGGTTGGAGTTGAGACTCACAAAAACACAAACTTTGACAGTGAATATAATTTATAATCTTTTTTGTATAAATGTAAGAAAAATAGTTTCCACAATCTCTTGAAACATGTCAGCAGATCATTCAGCTTGTAGGAGAGCGAGACTTTGCAGAGTTGCTGCCATTCAGGGTTTCTATGCAATTTTGAAAATTTATGAAATTCACTTCAATCAATTTTCAAGTCTAGATAAGTATTGTGATTCATTGCCTTTCATTTTCTAAATAAAAATAATCTCCTAATGCTTAATAAATTATGTAGTTTTAATTTAGTCAATATAACATTGACGTTTATTTAATTGTTTCATTTTACATGGTTTTTTCTCCACACACACTGATTAGATTAAAAAATAAAATGCCAAATTATTATTTCAGAAATTTGGGTTGAAAACAAATTGTCAACTGACACTTTTGGGAGTTTTTACCAAAAGTATAAAGACAAATTTCTCAAACAATGTTTAAAAAAAATAAATCAGCTTTTAGTCCAGGAGATAAAGACTCTGAAATGACGCTGATTTATTTGCAACTTTTTAAAAATAAAACTTGCTTAAAGAAGTGCATCCAAATGGCACAAAATATAAAATGACTAGACATTTTTCTAACATTTTTAAAATAATTTCAGAATAACTGATAAGGCATTGAAAGAATGCAACTGAGGTTTACAGAAGAAAAAAATGCTACATTACAGCAGCTGAAGTCAGGGTAGGATATCTCACAGATGTACTTACTCATCAACCAAATCCTTTCCTCTGTATTCAGGCGTGGAACTTGAGTAGCTCGAGTAGGAAGTGCTGCAGACAGTCATAAAAATATTAGATTCAAAGGGCTTAAAAAAAAATAAATAAATAAATCCCAATTTCACAAACTGCTTATTCTGACTTACTCATGTCCATATTCCCCCTCAGCCCATTCTCGTCTGGATCTCATGTAAGGCCCCCTATAGCAACAAGACAGACTGGTTTGTAATTGCTAACCCGATTTAGTGAAGTAAATGCAGTTCAAGAAAAAACCCCCCAGAGAAACTGACCCATCTCCAGAGGTCTCACTTCTGATCTGAAAGAAGATGGAAACAAACTGTAAGCACTGAAGTTAAACTCAAGTGTTGGTGTGAAGTCAGCACATCTACGCTATAAGAAGCTTCCACTGTTAAGCTACATGCAGAGCTGACTTTTATTTGGAAAAAAAATGTTAGTTTGTTTGGAAGTGAACTTTGCAACATGTAACTAAGCAGTTCCACAAACACCTGAGCAGAGGGTGAGGAGAGATACTTACTGGTGTCCTGTAAACATAAGTGACTTCCTCCTCTGTAAGAAAACACAAATATCACAATGAATATAAGGTTTTTCCACAAATATACTGTTCAGAAGTATCAGAGACTTCATTGTCTTGAATTTTCTAATGGAAAATCATGTAGTAATGCTTAATATATGCTGTAGTTTTTACATTGATAGGTAGGTAGGTAGGTATAAACAACACTTCTGTTTTTGCACCCAATTGTGCATGAGCCCAAAGACTTCTTCCATGTACACAAAAGGCCTTGTTCTTTCAAATAGGTTCGTCTTAATCTGGGGTAGTCAGCACTTCTCTCTTGCTGACATAATTTATCATAGTCACATATCAAAATGAGGATTAGAGTTCCTTAAGCTGGCCACAATAAAAGGCCACTCCAACCTGCAGTTTTACTAAATTGAGCCATTCAGTATCTGGTGTGACTTAAATTTGACTCTGGTCAATAAACCAATCAGTCATCAATCAGGTTAATGATTGTGGCCTGTAGAATGTTGGTGCCCTCCTCTTCACTGTAAAGTTCTTGGATATTTGCAGGACCTGGAACATATTGCTGCATACGCTGATCCAGAGCATGGTGACAAGTCTGGCAAGTCTGCTGGTTGTAGCAGAACTGGGATGTTTTCAGCTTCCAGGGATTGTGTACAGATCCTTGCAAAATGGGGTCATCAATTACCATCACCAACATGAGGTTGTGGATACATGTTACAACAACTGGATCTTGATATTGTATCTCTGTTATAGTATCAATAAAATGCAACCAACCCAAACCACAACCCCACCATCACGATGGGCCACTCTATCAATCCAGCTCCAAACATCTCTTCCATTGACTATAACAGGCATATATCAGATTCCCAATAGCTCTCTATATGGCCAGCCAAAGATTTAAAGAGGAGTGGCAAAAGCAAATGGGGTGGATTAGCAGTTGTTGCCAACAACCTAAAGTGTTATCTAGGACATGTTGCTATGAAAAGGAAAACCAGTGACTTTTACTACGTGAACCTTATGAAGCCAGTATAAAACTAAATGAGTCTATAAAGGAGTGTTTACCCTCCTCTCTGTAGTAGGTCTTATCAGATGATGGTTTAGCTTTCTTCCCCTTGGCCATGGCTTCCTTCAGCTTCTTCACATACAGATTCCTGGTAGTTCCTGAGCACGAACAGACATCACACACAAACCAACATTAACGATGATGAACAGCCTGCAAGTCACACCGAACACTTCACGGGTAGAAACTTCACACGGACGGACAGGCGGACGGACAGGGGGCCCGCCGAGGTCCACTGACGGCGCTTCACTCACCAACCACAGGTCCATGTTTGATCCCGTACTCATCCAGCAGATCGCTGATTTCCTGCGGAGTCTTGTTATCCAGCGAAGCCATTTCAATCTATTTCTGTCTTTGGTTAAAATTGGCTATTTTTTTTTTTCGAATTTATTGGCGGTTAAGAGTAGTTTAGTTTCTTTTGGCGTCAAAAGAAAACCAAATCGACTCCTCCTACACATGGGAGCTCGATTTCTATGCCGGCGAGCCGCGGTGAAGCCGTGAGCGTTCAGAGCCCTAACCCCGCCCTTTCGGAGTTCATTTCAGACACAAAACAAACGCTCTCCGAGACAATTTGCGAACAACTTCCGTTTCTCCTGGAGTTTTCTTTGTTGGAATTGTTTTCAGTGTCTTACGGAAGCAGCGCCACCACCAGGCAAGTATGAGTATTTAACCCTTTAAACGGGAAAACCAGAGAGGCGGTTTGACTGAATATTTCTTTTCACAGTGGAAGCTGGTAGAGGTTCTCTGCCATTTTTGTTGAACTGTTTTCTCCTGTTTTGTTTTTAGCCAGGGAGTTCAGGTTTTGTACTTTTTTTTAAATTCTCCACTAGAAAGTGTTTTTATTTTATCGTTAAAAAGGGGGTGTTTTGATTATTGTTTTGGCCTTTGGAAACCCTGAAGCTTAAAGCTTCCCTGTGTTTTCAGCCTCCTGTGATTGAGGTTTTATCTTACCTGTAAATAAACTATATTTTTTCTACTGACATCAACTGTTTAGGTTACTGATTTTTGTTACACCCAGTGCCAGAATTTACCCTTAGTGGTCTTGGGGAGGGGTTGTAACAGTGCTATGTAAGATTAACTTACTTTTTTGCTGTTATTTAACAAGAGAAATGTGTATTTTTGCCAGTCTTCTTCCTGACATTCGGTCTTTTAAATGAGGTCTGTTGGCCCAAGCATGTATCTAATCGTTGCAGGACTCCGACCCTCAACCAGAACCCTGGTTTGTTTTGTGCTTTTGAATCATATTTGTATTTGGTTTAAAATGTTCAGCTCAGTAAATGAGATCCATAAATTTGGTTAACATTTCAGCATTTTAATTCACAAAATCATTACCACACAATTCATTAAAAAAACTTTTTTTTAGTTGTATTTTACATTTATATATTTCCAAAGTAAAGGTCACCATTGTAAACAAAAAATAGCATTAAAGGTAGAAATGCATATGTGTACAGAGTTTCTTTTTTTTTTCATTCTTTATAACCAAAATGAGCTGCAGCTCTAAAAGAAGAAAAGCTGTCTGAGCCAGTCGGGTTGGCCTGTGGTCAGGCAGAACATCATCAGCCCCGTCGCCGTCAGCACTCCCAGCGTCGCAATCATCTTCAGTGTGCTGAAAGACTGAGAGAGCAGAGGACAGTCACTTAGAAAATAAGCTTAAAAGGAAACACTCTGCGTTAAGACCTTGAGTAAATACACACCTTGCCTGTTGCTGTGCAGGTTTGTGTGTTAATGTCTGCTGGGCTCTGATGCTGCTGAACGATTGGGGGATCAAACACAGGTTTTATGTCCAGGTCGTCTTCAGGCTCCTGCGGTTCCTAGTGACAGACAAATCAGTCCAGGTATATATTTATCACCTAATGTGGCCTTGCTACATTTTGTCACATTACAACCAGAATGTAAATATGTGGGGCTGAGTAGTATGACTATAAAGTGGAAGAATGACAGAATTTTAAGCACACATTGTGAATCTGCTAGCATTCTGCTGATTAATGCAGCACTGTAGATTAAACCTGACTGGATGAATGAGATGTCTTGTTTATATACAGTGGATTTTATAGAATAGAATAGGATGGAAAAATGTTTTGCTTTGGTTGTTTTGCTAAAGATAAATGCAGCTCTATGGATATACTACAGGAGACTGTAGATAGCATCACTGCATAACAATAAATTAATTGGACATATTCCATTTTGAAAGTGTAGAAATTGTGACATGAAGCAGAAATTGGATATGTAAATATGTACATGGGAGATTTTTGAGTGAGACAGTTGGAGGAATTAGATACAAGTTTGTTTTTTATGTTTGATTATTATAGGGTCTTTTTGTTTGTTTTCTTCTTATTTGCTTATTGTTTTGCTCTGACATTTTGCATGTTTTAAATAAATATAGATTTAATTCCATTTTATATTAAATCCCACTTAAATCTAAGTTTGTGGTTGTAACAGATAATATGAAGCAGTTCAAGGTTTATGAATGATTTTGCAAGGCGTTGTTTGCTCTGTCCTTCTGTGGTGTGCCATGTAAGTGAATTAAGATCTTCTTACATCAGATTGTTCTGCAGAGCTCGAGTCTTCTTCCATGTCTTCAAATTGTTCCCCAGAGTTCAGATCTTCCTCTTTGTCATCAGATTGTTCTGCAGGATTCAGATCTTCCTCTTTGTCTTCGGATTGTTCTGCAGGATTCAGATCTTCCTCTTTGTCATCAGATTGTTCTGCAGGATTCAGATCTTCCTCATTATCTTCAGATTGTTCTGCAGGATTCAGATCTTCCTCCTTATCTTCAGATTGTTCTGCAGGATTCAGATCTTCCTCTTTGTCGTCAGATTGTTCTGCAGAGCTCAGGTCTTCCTCTCTGTCTGAGGAGCTGCTGACTGAGTCTCTGTCACTGCTGAGAAGCAAAAATCAAGCAGAAACCGTTTTTGTTTTTGCTTTTGCTTTGCTTTGCTTCACATTACACTTTAGCACTGACAGATTTTTACCCACCTGTCAGTTTCATAATAATTCACTTGTGATAAGGGGTCTGCACAAAACTGAACTTTTATCTGCCTCTCTGAAAAACACAAACATTTGGAAACTGATCAGTTGTTTATCACACAAGGAAAGACTGACTGTGTTCTGGACACTGACCTTCTCGCTCGTTCTCGTCATCGCTGTTGTCGTAAAACTTTTTGAAAGCTTCGATTCTCTGCTTCATCTGTTCAAAGTTTCTCCTTTCTTCATACTCGTCCTCCTCCTCCTCTTCTTCCTCCTGCTGTCCATCATCAGTGAAGTCATTGGGTTCAGTATTGAAGAAGAAGCTGTCGTCGATGGATCCTTGGACGAAAGGACTTGCTGGTATCGAGTCTTTCTTCACCACAGAGTAGCTGTTGACATCTTGATCCAGACGCTGATTTCTCCCTGAATTAGGTGATTCTGTCTCATCTGTGTCCTCTTCACTCAGGAAGAATTCATACAGAAAGTTTTTGGTTTCTAACGCACCAAACCCTGAGCTGAGGAACTCAGCAGGATCGTATCTGTCACGCCCAAAGCTGCCATCATCAGAGCTGCAGGCACCGAGAGATTGAAAGTTCTCCAGGTTTGTGTCGTCTTCAAGGAATCGGGTTCGGGACTTGTCTGAAAATACATCACTGGATCTTCTCAGCGGCTCTTCATCATCGCTGGAGCTGTAGGAGTCGCTCTCACTTGTCTTCTCTTCATCATCAAAGCTTGTCCCTCTCAACAAATGCTCTGTTTTCCTTTCAACTTCATCTCCAGCTGCTTCATCCAGACTCATCATCATCTTCTCCACATTTACTTCTATATCTCTGCTGAACAGGAACTCTTCCTCCTTCCCAGAACCCGCCTCCTTAGACCCGTGGCTCCACACGCTTTCGATCACGGCTCTTTCCAGGCCTTCTTCCTCCCTCGGACGAGGCGAGGCGCTCCGTGCAGTGGCAGCATTTCTGCCGTATTCACCAGAGGAAAAGTCTGAGGGGTAATCTGCAAAGCTCTCACCTGCCTCCTGGTGCTCCTCGCCAGTGAAGTCTGACATTTTCTCTTCGTAAACCTCACCATCCACTTCAGAGATGAGATCCTGCAGATTCTGGAGAGATATGCAGGAGAACTCCAAACCAGAATCTTCCTTCTCTTCCTCTTCAGTTTTCATGCCTTCGAAGTCGGATTCAGAGGAGTCCGGTTCGACTTCATGTTCCTCCTCACTCTCAGGACTTTCTACAATGTTCTGATTTCTACATCCGTCCTCCTCTTCATCACTGTGCACCTCTTCTTGCAGCTTGTTGCTATCTTGAAGCTCATCAACCTCTTCCAGGATCTCAGAGTCTTCATCCTCCAGGATCCCATCCACTGTTCTATAAATTGACTTCAGTGTATCTTCTTCTTCCTCAGCCTCCTCCTCTCCGTCTCTTCCAGAGCAGAAATCGCTCAATTCTTCTTCTCCATCAGAGCTTGGGCATTCATCGCCCTCTAGGGTTTCACTGCTAAAACGGACCCCGTTAAGGCCCTCTTCATCATTTTCCTCATCAGTCTGCTCTTTGTAAGCGTTCTCATCTGAGTTCGGTGCGTCTGCATTGGGGCCCTGCAACAAAGCTGCACCTTCTGCAGATGCTTCCTGAAGCCGAGCCTCGTCGTTCTCTGCCATTGGGTTTTTGTTCTGTTCTTCCTCGCTCTTCTCCTCAAAACATAAGCTCTCAAAGTCCAAATCTCCCGTGGAAAACGAGGAAACTGAGCCCTCTGCAATCAGAAAAAAAAACATCTGAGTGAAATCCTACAACATAAAAAAAATAATAATATTGCTACAAAAATATGTTTTTTACCTGAAAATGCATCAGTGAGAAGATCAGCAAAGCCCTCCATCTTAACAAACGCAAATCAGTGTTAAAGCAGGATTCATTTGAAGACTAATTTAAATCTGTTGTAACAGTTTTTTTTTGTCTCTAAAAAAAAAAACACAAAGACAGCTCAAAGTAACTCCTCTGCTTTGGCTGCAAGTGACTTCCTGTCGAACAGATCGAGCATAAATTCACACACAGCCACTGAAACATTTAGCTGGAAAGCAACTAAAATGAACTCACCATAAAAGATGAAGATGGAAGAAAATCTTTCTTGCTTTGTCTGAAAAGTGAAACCTTAAGACTCAAGTTGTTTGTGTTTGTCCTTTGCTGCTCTAGCGCACCTTCATGAGCTCATGAAATGATGTCAGCTTTGATGTGGGTTTGGTTTCAGAAGCACAACACAAACTCCAGCAGACAAAAACGCTTCATGCAGAAACACAGTTCGCTGGTGCCACTGTGACGAGGACCCAGACTAAAAGCACCAAAACTGTTTCTCTTGATTGCTTTATTTACTTATTTATTTTTAAATTAAAAACAAGAAAAAATAATTACATTTCAAGTTACAATGAGTCTTGTTGGAGGTGATGTGCTGTGACCTACAGCTCGTTCCTCAGGAGGTAGCGGTGAGTTGGCCTCAGATCAACTTCAACAGGAAAATGGTCGCTCACCTCAAGAGCCTGAAGGGACAAAGTGACACAAATATCACACTACATGCAGAGATGAACTAAAATCAGGCATTTTACATGTTTACCTCTTGCTCTGTGAGATGGAAGTTTTCCTTAAAGTTAAACGCTTGAGCTGAACCAGGAACTACGCCAGAAATAATCTCCCGACCGTGAGCAATGATCCTGTGTGGAAGAAAAGGCAACATTGAGCACCAGAAAAAGAAACATGGAAACATGAACAGCTCTCCCTCTGACCAAGACTGTTGCAGAATGAATTCATTATGACTTTAATGGGACTAATTTATTGCTTTATTCTACAGATGATAAATGAATTAGCACAGCTGCTTCAAGCTAGAAATACATTAGCTTGCAATTTTAAACCATTTGTCACAAAAATCCTAAAAAAAAAACAAAAAAACATTTTTTTTTTTTTTTGCTTTCATTGTGTAATGTGCCACGTAATGTGTTTTTTGTAATCAGTGTCTAATCACATGACACTGAGTCTGACTACACTGGTAATGTTTTCATCCAGTGCAGCGTTTTGTTTTCCATCTAATGTTCTCTAAAGTTCTTGCACAATTTGTTTTGTTTTGCCGAAACCGTCAGTGGGAACAATTCCTGATGTCACCACCTGGTTGTGGACTCAAAAGAGAGGAACCACCGAACATCCAGGTCCTGATCCAGATGAAAACAGCTGGAGTGAGGACCCAGGCGCCAGGTTGAACACATATTCTGCCCTGATTGTCAGTGTCAAATTTATTTATATAGCACTTTAAAAACAGGTTTAAAACTGCACCAAAGTGCTGTACAAAAATGATAATAAAATAAGTTGATGGAAAGAAAAGGAAAATGATACAAGAAAAAAATATATGTAGTGTTAAAGTAATAAGAGTAATAATAAGTAAACAAAAAACAAGCATCACACCAGAAGGGCTACAGTATCAGGCCTCAATTAGCTGCCAAAGAATAAAAATGAGTTTTAAGAAGCGATTTAAAATGCTCCAGGCTGTGGGCAGATCTAATCTGGAAAGGTAGATTATTCCATAGAGCAGGAGCAGCCGGAGAAACCCTGATCTCCTTCTCTCTTTAGTCGAATCGGAGGAACATTCAGCAGCAGCTGATTATTGGATCTTAAAGTTCTGGACACAGAATGAAGTTTCAAAAGATCCTGAAGATAAGGAGTAAAATTAATTGCCGACTGACTTTTTCTCTTTTCCAAATGTCCTCTAGGAGTTGAACATCAAAAAAGCAAATTATGACAATGGTGACGTACATTTTTGCTTGTATGGATATATCTATTGAGAATGCACAACCAATTAAAATGTCCAATTTGTGAACAACTGTACATTCTACTTTTGAGTGAGAAAAAAACTACAAATATAAAACACCCCCCACTCTCTATGCAACAATGCATAAGGTAAAATTTTTTATTTAGCTCTTACATTTGACAGATATTTAGAAGGCCAGAAATAAGAAGATATAAAAAAAATGAAATTATTAAAATAAATGTGACAAACTAGTAAAGATTCATACAAATCAGTCCCTCAAGTGATGATAGTGACTTTGCTCAAACCACATCTTTCTTTACTCGTTTGTGAATTTCATTTGTTACATTAAATCTGTATCAAGCTTGAGCATCAATGGGAGTGAAGCTGATCAAAAGTGTTCTTTAAATTCAGAGCATTAAAACACGTCTCTTAAAATCTGACAAGCTACCACCTATTGCACCCAAGCAAACACTACTGAGATTGGATATATTTATAGCCTATTCCTTAAACTGAGAGATTGACCTTTTGAAAAGGTCAGATCTTTGTTTGGTTTTATCGTTTTATAGTTGCGAAGTGTGCAATTAGAGATCACCGCTGAAGGGAAGCCACACTTCAGGCTGATTACGGATGAAACTGAAATGATGAGATTCTTCATGCATGCCTGTAGTAGCGTAGCCATATCTCTGTGACTCGGCCTGACCTGTCGTAGGCGCACCGAGTCTTCTCTCTGACCGTCGTGTCCTGCTCGTCTCCAATTAGCCAGTGAAATCCGGGATCGCTCCTGAGGCGCACAGCCTTCCACCCTTTAACGGTGACGTAGCTGCAGCCTGCGTTCAGGTCCCCCAAGATGATCACATTCTGGAAAAGAGGAAGCGAGGCATTACTCATGAAGTGTATGTATAGAGAAGAGAAACCAGCGTGGATCAAGGTGTTTTGGCTAAAAACAGAACCGAGTTAGATAAAACTGATGCTGATGATGACGGCGAGGTTTCACCTACCTCAGTTTTCCATTTCTTGTGAATCTGTTTGACAACACCGTACAGCTCATCGATCTCCTGCAGGGCTGTTTTTGGACATGTGTGTTGCCCAACAAGGACAAAATCCTTCACCACTAGAAAAGAAACACATTTAGTAAATGATTTACTTCAGATCTTCTAGCTCAGCATGTTTATGTTCAGAAGGCCCCACATATTTGAAGATGCAAGCAATTTCATTTGTGCCTTTTCATCTGAACATCATTTTAGATGAGTTTTATCTTTATGTCGTACATTATTATATAGCAGGTCTGTAAGACTTGAGCAACAACTTCCTTCCTGATTAAGGAAGGAAGGACTACCTTGAACTTTTTCACATTTTGTCAAAATACAACCATAAATTAGTTACAACGTCTTTTATCTGGATTTGAGATAACAAACCAACACAAAAACTCACTGAATAATCGCAGACAGGATCTTTATATGTTTTCAGAGTGACATTACATTACAGCATAAATTATGAATTTATGGTGGCTTTTTAATACATCGTTATTAGGAGGAACTAGACAAAACTGCATCACGAATGACCTTGAATATGACTCAAGTCATCTCTGATGATTACAAGGAAACATCTGTGCTTAGCGGGAGTCAAACCTTCTGAAAACTGTTTTTTTTATCATTCCAGAAGATGTTTGCATAGCTTGAACAAATTGCTTTTGTCCTGTTCTGGTTCGGAAATAGTCAGAATTTATGTAAACTCTGTGATAAACCATCTTATGACCAGGTAGTCCATACATCAGATGCATTTGTACAGCTGCTTTTCGTCATATTACTAGGCTTCATTCATCAGACAAATCTCAATGATCAATTACAAGGAACTGTTTAATAATGATTAGAGTTAAGCTAATTCGGGTTTTGCACCAGGTTAATGATCCTAATCACACCAGCAGGTTCACCTCTGATTGGCTCCAAAACAAACAAAATCAAAATGAAGGTTTTAGAGCGATTTGGTCAACGTCTGGTAAATCTGACTGAGATAACTGGACAGGTTGTTCATGCTCAGATATAGAACACTTTCAGTATGAAGCCTTGGTGATTAATATTAGTAAATATTGCAATAGTAATAAGGTAATTCTTGCTGTGACCTATAGCATTGTTTTTGTATCAGCTGTGGTCATTTCCTGCTGTTTTACATAAAGCCAGGTTGTTTTGAGAAGCTTTTTGTCCTTTAATGAATGAAATCAACATGTGAAAGCTGCGTTTGTGTTAACCCAGGTTATCCTTCTCTGACAATAACAAATTTTGATGATCTGAAATGTCGACATCAGACTTTTCTGGACTCTCAAAAGGTGTTTTACAATGAAACCAGTCATTCCCATTGACATGCTGAATGTGTTTTAAATTTGACAAAAAAGCAAAAACAGAAGAAACTCACAAGGGGGCAAGAAACATTTTCACAACAGTTTATATGTGAGGTTTGAATAGGCTCTCATTTTGCTGTGTTTCTTACATGTTGTGGGGGAGTGAACGCGAATGACAAAAGGCTCTCTGGAGAAAACCTGGGTCTCATTGGTTCCCTCTCCTTCCACTTTAGGATGCTGGAAGCGCTCCTTGACCTTTAGCATATTATTCCTGCAGATGATCACAGAAGAGAGATCTGTGAGCACATTTCTGGTCCAAAGCTAATTCTATGAATCAGAGCCGGTTCACTTCTAATTAGCTGAATCACTTGTAAATGTAGACGTATTGCTCTTTGTAGCTCTTCCTGCCCAGCCGTTCACTTTCCTCAGAGGAATAGGAGTTGGATTTGTCAAATCTGATGACAACAACATCAAGATATAATAAATATACTGACTTTCTCACTTCAGGCATCTAATCTTCCAGTTTGTACCTGTTAAGATCCTTGACCAGAGCTTGTATTGCTTCCCCTTTAGAGTCCCGGACCTCCTGAATGAGGCTCAAGTCGCACCGAGAGAGGATCTTGAGGACAAAAGTAAAAGAAGAACACAGGTAGATCTATCAGACACCTGGTTTTCCTCATGTAGTTTGTTTTAAACTCCCAGCAGAGTACCTTCAGTAGAACTCCCATCACCCTCTTGTTGTTTGCCTTGGATTCACCAAAACTCTGAACATTGAAAGCGCAGATTTTCAGAGAAGATGTGACGCTGAACGCGCACAACCCGACGACAAGCAGCAGCCCGGCGGTCTTCATCTTACAGACGTGAGTCGTTCTGTGAGGTATCGTGGAGTTAAAGAAGCTGCAGAGCTTCACAGCGACTCTGCTTACCTTCAGAGAGAGGATGACTGGCAGACTGACTTCAAGGACCCATCTCTTCACTGGTGCATTTGGGGAACATACAGGTAAATGTGGTGGCGAGAGACGGGGGCTGTGCACCGTGGATGTGCTGCGTCAGTGGATTTTGAGAATGGAGCTTCATCTGGAACAGTTAAAACAACTAGAACACAATAAACAATGGGAGAGGAGCTTTGTCTCTAAAGTTTGAGTGTTGTCAGACAATAGATGATGCTGGAGGCTCTTAGCTTCAGGAACGATTACATGGAAAGAGCTGCAGCATAATGCAACCACAGCTGATAATAAAGATACATTTTATGTTTCAGAATGATTTTACTGCTGCCTAAACAGAGGAAAATAAACAAAAATCATAAATAAACCAGAAGAGTAATTAAAAAATCTACTAAAAACAAGTTTATTTCTTGTTTTTAGTGAGTAAACTGAAAGATCATAACCCAGATTAAGCAGCTATTTAGAAACATTCAGAAATGCTCACCCTCTTACCTATTTCCAGCCTTAGAAAGCAGAAACATAAACCAAAAATGGGGTCATTTAAAGAGAGAAGTGTGTGTGGTTTTGTTCATCTGTTCTGTGTGTCAGTTCCAGTAAAAACCAGTTCACCACTGACACAGCAGCATCTTCCTGAATGGACCGTTTGGACGTTTTGTCATGATGTCAAAATGCTAATGTTGGGGTTTCTAAAGTCACAATCTTTACCTGATCTTAAGGAATCTGAATAAATTAGAAAATATTTGCAAATAACAATTTTAATGTAGAATATTAATTTAGACAATGGCAGTGGTATCACTGTGGTGTTGTGGTTTTCTTTTGTGTTTGTAATTTGGGCTTTTCTTCTGATTTAATAATATTCAAAACGTCTTGACGTATTTACATTTAGAACATCATTATTACCAAAAGGTTGTTGCCATAAATGTTCTATTTCTGTTGGTAGATGACTGAGTTGAAGAGAAGCGATATGAACAACTCTAGAAATCAAACTCAAACTACTCTGGCTGGATAACTGTTTGCATAATATTAAAAAGATGGTTTGCTAATTAGACCATCCCACCAACCTGACATGCCTTCCCCATCAACTAATATGAAAAAAAAAAAAAAAAAAAAAAGGTTTTGTGTGAGGATTTGTTTGCAGTTCTTGTAAACGGCAAACTGGATTTCTAAAAGCTTTCAATAACATCATTCTTATCAGCGTGACTAATATCTGTCCAAGAGATTTTCTCTCATGAGCAGCGGATGTCTGCAGCTCCTCCAGAGCTACAGTGTTCTTCTTGGGCTGTCATGTCTTGACACGGACGGCCATGTCTTGTTCTCAGATGATAGACTGGAAGAAGCTCGATGAGACGTTCAGTAATATTCTCTGAGGATTTCACTAAGAAACATTTTTAAACATACAGATGGACCCTGTTGTCTACGTTGGTCACTGCTGAAATTTGGTTGAAATCGAGTTAATTTAGGGGCGTCGGACTAAAAGCTGCTGAATATGTCAGACTTTTTACATTTTAATTTATTAGAAACTTTGAAAATCCCGTATCCTTTTTGCTCAACTTCACAATTACATTTGAGGTTTTTCGGATAAAATCTTTGTGGTTGCAATGGGACAAAATGTAAGAACACTCCATGGGGAAGGAAAACATTTGCGATGTACTGCATATATTGAATTTAATAATGTAAAATGTTAATATTTCTGCTCTTAAGACAAATTCAGATTGAAATAATCTGCAGTGAGGCATTTTATTTCACCTTTATAAGAGGTTTTGATTTGACTGAATGATTGTATATTTTTTCCTTCCGGTGTTTGGATGAGATTAGTCAGATACTCAGAACCACTTCCTCAACTCCAGCAGCAGTACTCAGAGATTTAAATCATTAGAATGATGAAACCCTGCGACTGAAACATTACTCAGCAAAAACTACAGGTTAGGGTTAGGGAGAGTTTTGTTTAATTCCAGGAAAAGTACACAGTTAAAAATAATCTTGAAATGATTTAGATTTAATAAGAGTTGGATTCACCCAAGGAGTCTGTTTCTGAAAGGAAATGTGGAAAAAAAAGCATCAATAAAAGAAAACAAGACTTGTGTCTCCATTTTATTAAAACATATTGATAGTTATTTATTTTCTTCTGAATGCTAAATGAAAAAGTCTTCAGTAAAAATACTTATTACAGCAGCCATGCCTTCATGTTTTCACTGTTTTTTGATGATTTGTGGCGATGAGCTCCACGTTTTTGAGGTCGAAAAGCCTCCTTGCCATCACCATAATCTTTGTGTCCATCCACAAATTCTCAAGTCAGGACTTTGGCTGGTCTGCTACAAAATGCTAACATTACTAACAGACAGAAGAAACATGTCAGGAAATTAAAAGATCACTTTCCATTTTACGCTGGGCTGTACATCCTGAAGGTGACATGCAGAAGTAATGATGTATTTCTACTTCATCTGCTACAGACCTTTTACAGCTGGGTGGTTCCTCTTTCCTTTTAATGCCCTTTCAAACAAATATTCAAATGAATAACCACAAAAACCAACAACAACTGACTTGACTGTTTTAGTTTTACTTTAATAGATCCAGGAGATTTTTAGGTTTGAGAAAAAGGAAGGCAACAGGGACAGCCTTTCTTTACATTGTTAATGACAAAATATTTTAATGAATTAATTTATTTTTAATTAAGGCTGTAATTCTGGCTATACAGTCCCTTTACAGTACAAAAGATCATCCCCTGTTCTTGCACAAACCTGATGTTTAGACTCACAGTTTCTGAAAATTCTTTGTTGTGAGCTGTAAACAACTTAAAATCGCTTTCAACATTTTATCGTTCTGCACAAAACGTACCGTACACCCGCCACATTTTCAACACATCGCAACAAACTCTGAGTTCCAAGTCTGAAAACTAACACACGAACCACAAACATTCATACTAAAAGTTTGAAAACTAAAAATGAAATCTACAATAGTAGGAAACGACATCAACTTTAAAACGCCATACTGTCATATTGGCCTAAAACAGCCGGAGTTTTGAGGAGAGGCCATTTCCATGAGATAGTCTTCTATTCTTGTCTCTAAGTCTGCGCACAGGACCTCTACTTGCTCCCTGAAAGGGGGATGCCATGACCACAACATGGCAACCCCCGTCACAGCGAGGAGCAGGAGGAAGAAGAGACAAATCCTCCACCAAGAGTTGCACAGCATCTGAACAGAGAGGGGAAAAGCATCACATAAAAACATTAAAATCAGTTTCTGCTCTGAGGGAACAATGACTTCCTGCTTCTCCTGTAAGAAAAAAAAGTTAAGAGCTTTGTGAAGACACACACACACACACACACACACACACACACACACACACACACACACACACACACACACACACACACACACACAGAGGACTGACCGGTCTCCTGCGGCGGTGGCTGAGCTGCCGTAGCTCGTCTCTGCACTGCGACAGTCGAGCCTGGCTGGACTGACACTCCTGCTCCATGGCGTGCAGCTCCGTCTGCAGCTCCTCACACTGCACACACACACGCGCACACACACACACACACACACGCCATATGGAAGGAGACCATGCAGACTAAATTTAGCCACGGCCCACCAGAACCACATTTACACTTCAGAATTATATCTAAAGGAAAATCTGCCAAATGTGCTTAAACTCTATTTGTAAAATGTTTTACCAAAATGGAACCTGGAAAAATTTTGTTGCTTAAAGATTGAAGATGAGCTGGATGTACATTTACACTTAACTACCAAATAAACTTACTTTTTTCTGCTATACAAACGATTTCTCTAAAGTGGTTCCAATACAGAATGTCTACAAGCAGCAGAACAGAAAATCCTATTGTGATTGTTGTGTTGTTTCTTCTTTTCTGATAATTCATGCTCCAGGATAAGCCGCAAAACAAATAGTTTCCCTTGGAACATAAACAAATCACCTGCACTGCTATTCTGACAGAAAAAAATCCCCAAAAGATGGAGCTATAGTTTAGGTCAAGATGTTTGTCAAAAGCCTCATTTGTATGAAGTCCTTGGATGAACTCGTTCTGCCTTTTTGGTCAAATGGCAAAAATACAAAACCTTCTAACAAAATCTTGACATATTGCTTAAACTACACTAATGTCGCTATTAATTTTCAAATGTCAGACTTTCTCATCTGAGAAAACTTTGAAAGTTTTATGACAATTTCAGAATTCCAAATACACTTTTTAAAAAAAAAAAAAAAAAAAAAAAAAAAATATATAAAAAAATATAAATATAAAAAAAAATTAAAAAAATATAAAAATATAAAGGTTTTTTTTGTCAAAAAAGA
>CAEFZX010010424.1:0-71918 GCA_903066825.1 Alfaro cultratus
AGTCACCTGAAATGGTTTTCACTTCACAGGTGTGCCCTGTCAGGTTTTTCTACAATCTAATCTACAATTTTCATAGTCATGAAAATA
Organism: Alfaro cultratus; assembly: GCA_903066825.1. Taxonomy (NCBI): domain Eukaryota; kingdom Metazoa; phylum Chordata; class Actinopteri; order Cyprinodontiformes; family Poeciliidae; genus Alfaro; species Alfaro cultratus. The sequence goes on from CAEFZX010010424.1 coordinate 88, forward strand.
AAGAAAACCGTTTGAATGACCAGGTGTGTCCAAACTTTTGGTCTGTACTTTAGATCTGTAACAGATCCAGGAGGGAAGCCCAGTCTTAACCCAGAAACATTCTCCAGCTCTTTCTGTGTGATCCTGATCCTGTTCCCAAGCCAGAAGGGATATGTAGTCCTTCCTTCCGGGGTGTTCTGTGTCTGACTTGGGTTCTGGCCGTCCCTGGAGAACCTCCAAAAGGAGCCACTTGAACCACCTCAGCGTCTCCAAGTCTTCTTAATTTTACGTAATTTAGCAAATTCTTGGATTCATGACATCATGTATCAGAACAGAATAAAACTGTTGCATTGCTGCTACATTCACAGACTGCAGCACCTCTGTGCAATGAATGGCTGGATGCCCAGAAGGTCTGTACTCAGGATTGCAGTCCTGGATCCAACTGATGCTCAGGTCAGTCAGCCCTTGGCTCTGGATCAGTCCCAGCTTGTGATGCTCAGGCTGGCTGTCATCAGGTCAGTATGTCAGGTCTGACCATCTTGCACAAACGGCCGCCTCCAGAGATGCATGAGCTGACTGACCTAATTAGCAGCCTGAGTAATTGCCCTCCCATCCAGCGTGCCTGATTTGGATGCAAGAAGTGAACGTATTTTAAAACTTTTGCTGAAGTAGGAAAAGGAGTGGCATGAATCTCTATTGCTGTGGACAAATTTCACATTATATGAATGGAAGTATAAAGAAAGTAACGTTAAATAATTTTTTAAAATTCTTACTTTGGGTATGACCAAAATGCCCTTTTCAAAAGACCACAGTGATCTATATGGCTAGTACAACTTACGTAATTTACAAGAACATGAGAAACTAGGAATACTAATAATTTTAATAGCAGCTAAAGAATCTTATTTCAATTAAAAAAACATGCAAATATAATGCCATCCATCCATTTGTCCATCAAATAAAAGTTGATGTCTTCTCTTCCAATAATGTTGCTCTGAATGGCTGCATGGGTAAATAATAATAAAAAAAATAAATAAATGCGGGGCTAAATATTGAGCCTTGGGGAACTCCATATATTAGAATGTCAGTTTCCAGGACAAACTTTTACAGCAGGTAGGTACAAAATACAATGACTATAGACAATGGAAAAAGTTGGAAAAATGAGAAAAACTAACTTTAATATAAATCCTGAATAGAACAGAACTAGTAACTTAACACAAAACCTCAAAGTCAATATGGAGTTAAGGCCAAGAACAAAACCCAAGACGATCTGAAAACTACTAGAGCAACAAGAACCTTGAAGTTCTAATTATTAAAAATGTAACTTCAAAACATAAAGGAAAGTATCATTTGACTCTTCAAAGCACTCAGTTCTGAACTGTTCAAGGTTCACCAAACTTTGGGATTCCTGAAAGATTATAATATAATCTCTCTGAATATATAACCAATATTTCATCCACAATTTGCTGACCTTTTGGGCAAAGTCATGCTTTCCAACCATAATTTATTTATGTCCAATTTTCATCTAAATGAGGAGATAATTCTCCAAACTTCTTTGTTAAATAAAATATCACTATAAATTAGTAATAATGTCAAAATGTTTTTTTTGTTTTTTTTAAGTTAAAACTGAAGTTAGCTTTACTAATTAAAATGGCTTCTCCAAGTTCTTGGGGGAAACTATCCACATATTTTATTTTATTTTATTTTTTTACCTAATTTTGTCCTTACAAATAAATAAAAAAACTGAATTGAATTAACTTAAAAGATTAAGTGAGAGATCTGTGAGGCTTTTGATTAACTTGGGGATTAATTGTAAGTTAAACTTTGAAGAAAATGGTAATAAAAATCTCTTATTATTTCAGCATTTGGCAAACATAGCCAAAAAATGTTCTAAAGTGGGAAAAAACAGTTATTTATCTTGATATTACACTATGTGTAAGTTTACATGAATTTTTCATTTAAAGCGTGTTTATGTTTGCTCTTTTTCTCTGTGTGCAGCTTCAGTTTGGAAACAAGCAATTGTTTTTCTTTTACTAAAACACAGTTTATCTTCCAATCAAACTGTCAAGGGACATTCAGGAACAGCAACATAACAGCCTTACTTTTCTGTGAGTTTATCATTTTATGATTATATTTCAGTATTTTATTTAGCAGCCATGTTTCTGAAAGCTACATTACTTAAGGTGATATTAGTTAATACGGTGGAGCCTGGTATTGGCATGGATTGGAGACCACAGCTTCCAGTAACTAGCTAAAAATCTGTAAATATCTGAAATGCTATAAATGCTAACTTATAACTAATAACTTCAACCATGAAAAATAAATTAATATGCATTAAAACGTACAGTGGAAGGAGTCTAAGCATTGCCAAAGAGGTTAATATCTAGGGCCATTTTTGTTTTCGCTCTGTGGAGTGAAGCCAATCGTCGCCAAGGATTGGTTGCTTTGCAAACACCAATCAATAGCAATCAATAGTCTGTCAAGTCGTATTGTATTTAGGTTTCTCAGCTTCCTAAGCTGCGTTTTCATTTGAATATTTTAGATATGCTTTACCAAAAAATCCATGAATAGGTGAATTTTCCTCTAATACTTTAGAGTTATGTTTCCCAGAGAAATATGTGATGAATAGTTGAATCTGCGAACAGATGGGATTGCAATGCAAAATGAAATACGATGCTTTCCAGTTAGATGCAGTTATTCTTTCATGTGTGATGAAATGATCCTCAAATTCTTCCCCATTTCAACATTTCTGTTTGCAAAAATTGTTTTGTTTTGATTTGTGATTCATAGGAACAAAGCCCTCCCTCTTGTTGCATTCATGCTAATAAACCTGCTTCTTCTCTTTTGTTTGCTCATCAGACACATGCTGCTCGGCTCCTGTTTTTTCCCCCCCTTTCCGTCCTGCTCAATATTTCATGTCACTGTAAGTGCATCTATTCTCATCGTTCCCCTTGCCCTACCACCTCCTGGCTGTCAAAACATAATTTTCTATCATCCCCATCCACCATCTGAACCCTGCATGTGCCTCTTGGTCTTCCAAACCATATTATCATTCTTTGTGAAATGACTTATGGAATGTAAATAACTCAAAGATTTGGACAATGATTTAAATGGGAGAAAACTACAAATCTATTTTTGCACCAAAGAGCTGGGAACTGATTTTGTGTGTCAGGAAATCATCTGGAAACATGAAATCTTAAGGTGCGCATCTCTGTTTCAGAGCAAACACATAATATTCTAGCCCATAAACTCATAAGACAATTCAGCATTAAAGCAATTTGTATCTTCAGAGGTGCTACATCACACACAACAATGCCTGGATTTAGCAATGATCAAAGAAAGTTTAATGTTTTCTGTACCAGAGAAAATCCACAAAGTAATTTTGCTGTTTGAAGACAATTACATCAAGTCTCAGGAAGCATGCCTTTTGGACAGCTTTGGCTTTTCAGCTTGTTTTGTACCCTCAAATGTCTGAGTTTGAGCAAATGTTAGTATCAAAAATAACCTAAGTAGAGACAGATTTCTTTTATCAAGTGAAAAAAAGCTACAATAACCAATTATGAAAAAGCAATTACCCCTGAAACCTAATGGCTTCTTGTGCCACCCCTGGCTGCCATAACCACCATTAAGCCTTTGCAATAACTGACAGAAAATTTCTCCTTTACAGAAATTTATTTTAAAATCCAGTCATGCTGGTTTCAGACCACAGCATGTTTAAGGTAATGCCACGGCAACTCAATCAGATTCATCTGGATCTTGACTTTGTTTTGGAGTGGAGGTTGATCTGATGGACCATCATTTTCCTTCAGGATTTTCTAGATTTTATGGTTGCATCAATTATGACAAGTTGCTTTCTCCCTGAGAAAAGCAGCCAGACCATCACACTGCCACCACCATGTTCTTCTGCTCTTCTGCCAGTTTGCTAAAAGGCAGGTAGATTTACTCTAAATCTAATTACCTTTCAAAAAGTCTAACTTTTATCTCATCGATCCACAGAATGTCTTTTTTTTTCAAAACTCTTGAGAATTAGATTTCTTAAAAGTTTTGTGTCGCTGGTGGACTTTATTCAAAGTGCTGAGACAAGAGAGCGTGAAGAAAGAGAATGGAGACATGCTAGGAAACTTGAGCCAAAAACTGCAGTTAATCACAGGTAAATATTGAGAACAAAGTGTGAAAACCTTTTGTCAAGGGGCCAGTTTAGGTTGGGCAGTGTTTTTTTCACTTCATATGTTGAACTAAGGCATTCTGTTTGCTTTTTCAAACCTTTGTGTGTACCGATGTAGTGATCCATGCCTGTTCACTTGCTCTCTATTCCCCTCTTTTCCACTAAACACCCGTGCTTCTGCCTTTTATAACCTTTAACCAAAACATCATTCCCTTCCCCTTAATGCTATAGGAACTCGTTCTTCTTTGGTTGCTACATTTGTAGGGTTATTTTATTTTATCCTTCTGCCATTTCCTTTACTTTTTCACACTTGCATGGATGCAGTGAAGGAAGGGAAAGCGGCAGAGCCACATTTTTCACAAACTTCATAGTTCATGACAACTTGTACATTTTACTCCTGAATTTGACTCAAACCACCAAACAGACATGCTTGATGCATATTCTACAAATGCCAGGGATATTTTGGAAGAGCTCTAAACATGCCCATTTATGCCCAATTTGCATCTTGTTTGCCTGGTTTATAATTTTTCTGGTTTAATTATATTCAAATAAATTTTTACTTAATGCTGAATCTGAATAAAAACAAAACCTTGAATATATATTTTTTACATAATTACAAATGAATCATAGCTATAAATGGTAATGGGATTTTACAGGATCTGGACTGATTGTAAACTGCAGACAGAAAGCAGGCGACCAGGAGTCCAGAAATAGACGGTTTGTGGGCCAGATGTGGACCGCGAGCCTCCATTTGAGGGTCATTGGTCTACAGAGGGCCACATAAAAACTTAAGATGGGCAAATTTGGTTCTCGGACCTTCTGTAGTCTCTCTCTCTCTCTACATATATATACAAAACAACAATAAAGTTTGGCTGCATAACAAGGACAAAATGAAGTATGGCTATTGTTAAAAGAAGCTATACGCTTTAAAATTTTTTTATAAATGTTGTGCTATGAAAATTTTAACATCATCTGCTTCTGTTGTTATTTTTTTGAACAATGTATTTTATATTCAAAGTTTGACATTTCACTTGATTAACCAATTAATCAGTGAAATCGCTGTTTGCTGACATCGCCACCGGACGCTAAACGCAATCAAACCATCGTCATTTAAACCCATTAACACCAAAACCTGAGAAAACTCCACAATGAGACGAAGTGAGACGGCGAACAGATGGGGGGTTGGAGAGATCAGTGAGGATGCCGACAGAAGCCTAGAGGAAGAATAAGGAAATCCCACAGAGGAAGAAACTGGCACATTTTTTCTCTTACAGGAATATTGCTTACAACGGTAATGAAGTAGGACGAAGGAGGAGATCGATATGTAGCCAACAAGGATATATGAAGGTGTCGAGGCTGATTGATGAGAACAAATTATCTGAATAATCAATATGCCCATAGCTGGTGTTCATGAATTAATCACAAACAGATCCATGGTCAAGGTAACAAGAGGTTGGAACAGCTGTAACCAACGCCTGTAGCAAGATACAAAGCGTGGCTCTGCAGAGGCAATAAGCATGTGCAGGCATGGCGTCACGTGGTGCAAACCCCTAAGAACAAATGTGCTCAATAACTTATGACACTCAGAAAGCACATCATAAATATGCATTTGGACCTCTGCTGCTTGAGACGGGTTCAGGAAACATATTAAATGTCATTTCCTATATTTTCATCTCACTTTTATTGGCAACTGTGTGGTCGGCATGCGCAACAGGAAGACCGCGATAATCGGTTTATGAAGGAGTGTGGGATTGATGCTCCATATATGCAATGGTTTCCTCCTGAGCGAGAGGCGACAAAAGGATGACAAATGGTGGCGAAGATGGAGGGAAGTGATGCAGTGGAGCTGCACAGATAGGTGTTGGGACAGTGAGAGATGGCGGGCGGGGGGAAGCGATGGCACTTGCTTATTTCATCCGCTCCTTTAACTCCAGTCGCCACAGCAACATGCCTGGAGGGCACTCGAGAGAGGCATCTTCGCCGACAAAAACAACAGAGAGGCGCCGACTGAGTGCGAGCAAACGGGAGGCAAAGTAGTCACACTAAAATAAACGGGAGCTGCAAAAAGTGGGAGCCATGTAAGCCTGACACGACCACGACAATCAAAGAACTTTGTTGGGGTTTTATGTGAGACGAACATGAAGGAAAGGATGGATTGATTTCACAATATTTTACCAACTGCGACGTGAAAGTGTGGCGTACGTTTTATATTGAGTTCATCTGACTCAAATTTTGTAGAACCAGGTTTTATTTGTAATTACAGCTGTGAGTTTTACAATTATGTCCAACAGCTTTGGAGAATAATATTGTTGCTGATTCTTTCCACAACAGCTCAAACTCAGTTGGGCTGAATGGAGACCATTTGAATTCTTTCTTCAGATTCTCTTCTGGTTTTAGGTCTGTACTTTGACTGGACCATTCTAACACAAAAATGCAAAACATTTCCATTGGAACTCCCCGTTGTTTTTCAGCCTCTAACAGGTTTTCCATTTACTCTGACCAGCTTCCATGTCCCTCCTGAAGATACCCACAGAATGATGCAACCACCACCGTGTTTCACAGTGTGAATGGTGTAATTGTGGTAATTTTTAAGCCACACAATCTGTTTTGTTGACGGCTCAAAAATATTTACCTAAGTTCTCCTTTGTCCAGAGCCTCTTTTTCCACATTTTCTGTAATTAGGTGACTTCTAAAGTAATCTAAATAGTTTCATATTACTGTCACAATATCAGTTAAAATAAGTTTTCTTGCAACGTAAATATGAAAAGTATGTTTTCAAGACGAATCGTGCCTAATAAAGAATATTGTTCTGACTCAGTCCTCTAAAGTTTAACCAACAGTATCCAGATTTATGGGTGTGAATGTCGCTCGCATGCCCTTGAAAAATGTTATAAGATACAGAATTAGCAGAGTTAATCAAACCAAGACTAATGTTTCACATTTGAAATTAGCAGAGCTGTTAATATGGCGGGTCACCATTAGGATCGATAGAGTGGCTAAACTACCAGCGGCAAAATGAAGCAGGTTAATTAAAGGCTCCAAATGTTCAAACCCTCTCCCAGTGCAAATTCTGCTATTAAACACACACAGTCACACAGGTACACATGTGAATTCCCGCTAACACATTTGGTATCACTACATGTCCAATGGCTTCCTGCAAACAGCATTAATTTACCCAAATATTAATCTGAAATTAATCCCAACTAACCTCAAACATCAATTTTGATTTTATTTCCTTCTAATTCGGTTGCTTATATCACTCAACACATTATGAAAGTCATTAAGAAGAAGAAATTCATGCTGGAGCTCCAAATGTTTTCAGCAAATCCTTTCAGTTGCATCCAAGACTGTTTTCTGCAGTGACAGGAAGAATCTACAGGCGAATCCCTGAGAATAACTGGAGAGTTTCATCACAACTGCAAACCTTTAAATAGATACATACACACCTATATATTTATTTATTTGCATTTAACCAACCAAATGGGTCAGGAATATTGTACAGCTACAGTACAAAGGTAACAATATTTGTCTTCTCTACCTAAAAATCTTAAAAGCAAATGTATATTCAGGTTTCTGCTCTACTTCTGAACTAATTACAATCCCAGTTAATTGCACAATTGCCCCGCGTAGCTCACAATTAATTGCAGGTTTTAAAAAAAAACGTATTTGATGTACCTCAACTGAATTGGGGTGGACTAGTTATTATCCACCGCAAACATGACGAATATTCTAAAGAAAACTCTTATAAAGCGACCCCATTCTCTGAAACTTTTGCCAGAAGCACTTTTATGCACAAACGTTCACGCAAGACAATTGTGTTTTAACGTCACGGAGAAAATGTCGACAGATTTTCAGTTGGATTACAACAAGGAAACAAATACAGCACAACAAATGAAATCTGACAATTGGAAGTGTAACGCAGAACTCATTCTATAAAGAGCTGTTAAAATAAGACTTATTTTTGTGCTGTTCTTACATGTATTGCTTGATGCAAAACAACAAAAAGTTCTAATTTTACAGAGAAAGGTGACCCGTATCAACAGGCAGCCTGAAGCAGGAGAGGTGAAGCAAAGAGCAGCATGAAAAATATCAAGAAATCTTTTTCTCCCTCTAAAATGTGATATTTGCTCTTTAAAGCGGCGTCCTAAAGCCACCGTTTTAGCAGCATGGGGACGATTGATAAGACAAACAAAATCTTTGAAAAAGACTTTCTGAGTGCGCTGACTAACTTCAGCACAAAAACACTTATTTGGAAGCAATGTGAATATGATAAGCATTGTGGCATTCTTTGGTTTCCATTTGAATCCACTAAAAAGCTTCACTTTTAACCAGCATCATGTTGCTTTTTATCCACTTAACTTGCCACCAGCTTCTGTATCTATTATGTTCTTTTTTCTTCTGACAGTTGACAAGCATTTGAACAGCATGCCAATGTGTAAATACAGAGTAATGATTAAACCTTGGATAATGAGCCACAGAGGATTTTAGTCTTAAATTCTCTTCTTTCAGTTTAATCCCAAAGTAAACAGCAGCGGATGAGGCCTGTTCTGCATTTTAAAGATATTTTCCTGTTGCCATGAAAGGATTTCCTCCCCCCCTGATATATCAAAAGGAGAGAGGCTGTAATTAGTATGTTTGTCTACATGTGCTAAATCTGGTCGAGCCTCAAAATTACCAGAAGTTATTAGGGAAGCGTAATTTGCTTTGTTTTTTTATGTATGGCTGCACTGAAGTGATAATAAGAGAAGAGAAGTGCATACAGTCACAGAATGTAAAAAAGTTACGAGTGTTACAGCAACACAGGCACAAAATGTGCACTGTTCTAAAAGCCTTAAAACCACATTGTTCACGTTTGAGTAATTTGGTGTTAATCCTGTTCTGGTTGCAGGTCACATTCTTAGTGGACGTATTTTCAATGAATGGATTGTAATCAATAAAATAACCAGTTTATTCAAATGTGATTAAACTCCCTGTAGGTGCAGGGGTATTTTCAAATGTGAAATATTCAGCATGGCCTGTTTTTCCTGCACATTCTTCTTCAATTTGATGCAATTCAAATAATGTTGTTTGCTTCGTTTTACCTGGATTTCTTGCTTAGTTTGTGTTTGCTTCTATAGTTGGACTAGGCGCCTTTATGTGCATCAGATTTCTGTGAGGTATGTGTTGCACTTTGCACATTCAGCCAAGACTTACACATAAACATAGATATCCCTTTGTGTAGCCGAGCCGTACCCAGTAAGTGTGAAATTCTGGCAAAGAGAGTCGGTACCGTTCGGGCTTGACATTCAGAAAAGCAGAACTTTCTCAGAAATACTTTGACAAAATAACTTACCCTTAACGGAAACCTCTCTTCTGTTAAACCTAATCTACCTAAAGTTTTTCTTAGTTTTTCTGTTAAGAAGCTAAAGTCTCCTATAAAAGTGATGGAATCCTGAGTGTAGAATACAAATTGTTAGATTTAATAGAGCAAATGTCTTGTTAATAATAGCTTGATCAAATTCATCTGTGAAGAACCAAAGAGAAACAGAAGAGAAGCACCAAGCCTGGGGTACTTTCTATGCTAAAGAGTAATCAGAGCAATTGGCAGCAATAGCTTCTTTATAAAAGACGCAGCTAAACATCAACAATATGGAGAATTTATGACAGCAATAGCTCAATTATTGGCTTTATCCAAATAGAGAAGCACTGGATCTGGAGCGAGAAAGTAAAATAAAGCAGCGTAGACGAAGTTAGCGGAAGCCAAATGTCTTTGTCCAAGAAAGTAACAGGAATACTTTCAATGGGAAAGAAGAAAAAAGCCTCAGGCGTTGGCTTTATTGTTTCAATTGTTGTTTTGTTTTTATGTCTGTTTTATTTGGTTTGGTGTACAGCATTCTGGCCAGGAGTGTTGTTTCATATCAATCAATCAATAAATCAATCAATCCTTTTTATTCAGACATAAATCTGGTCCATAATAAGCAAAAACAGACAGAACAACAACAAAAAGACAATATAAACTTAAGGCACCACAAACTAGAGAAAAACCCTCACTGTTCTTCATAAATAAGAGCTTCAATAAATACAAATTTTATTGTATTGTATTTCTATCAAATTATGTTAATGATTACCATATTGTTAATATATATTTAAATGTGGAAATCCTGAGTGTGACATCACTGAACATGGCCACTGGGTACAGCAAAGACAAAATGGCTCAAATCTCAACACTAATTGATTAGCGATGCAGTGCAGATGTTTATCATTCTTGTTTGTGAAACGAATCACCAAATAAATAAATAAAATAAATAATAATTTAAAAAAAATCTCCTTTTCATTTTAAATTCAAGCACTGGCTGTAATTTTTATCTCTGTTCAGACTGGGAAGACTTTACAGACAAAGCTTTTACAAATCATTTAGGTGGAGGAACTGAATTTGTGCAAAATATATGTTTTTCCTTGTAGGAAAATTATTATTATTATTCTTTTACAGACAGTCCATGCACACACCATGCATGAGATGAGGGGGCGTGGCGGATGAGTGGACGGACATGTGCGCGCCTCTCTGCCATCAGAGGGCGGGTTTGTGTCGTTGTGTGCGCAGCGTGCTGCGGCTGCTGGTGAGAGAAGTGCAGGTACCCCAAAATACCTCCCAGCAAAGATCCAGTGGCTCGGATGTGACTTCAACAGCTGACTAACCTACAATAAACTCCGATATATGTGAATTTGGCGGCTTGTTTCGCCCTTTCACCAGCTGTTTTAAATGAAAGCTGAGCTTGGAAACAATAGGACGTTCATAAAAGTACGCAGAATTGGCTCAATTAAAGATGCCTGAGCGGGTATTCTCGTCGCGATGGGGCTTGAATTGAGGATCACGTATCCCGAAAGAAGTCGCTGAAGTTGAAGACGCGCTCCTGATGACCGCTGGGATGTTGTGAACGACGCGCCGTTTGGGACAGAAGGAGCCAAACCCCCCCAGAAAAAACAAGGTACCATTCAGGGTTGGACCAGCACCCGGAGGGATTATGGCTCTCGTAACGTTTTCTCTCAGCCTCGTAACCCTGGTGCTTACAAACTTGCACCTTTCGAGAGCCAGCAGCCGTCATGCGGTGTATTGGAACAGCTCGAACCTGCAGTAAGTAGCTCCCTATGCGGCTCCGAACGCGGCTTTGTCTGTTGGTGCGCACCTGTGCTGCGAACTGTGTGCAAGATTGTGGTTGATGCGTTTTATGACAATAAAATAAAGCCAAACAAAAGAAAAACACAAAATCTATTAGTAATGAGATAAAAAAAAACAAAAAACCCTGGAAAACTATTTTAATGCTACATCTCTGACAAAAAAACCCAAACAAAAAACAAAAAAAACAAACAAAAAGAAAACACTTGACATGGATACACAATTGTTGCCAAGTCAAAGATTTCCTAACAATGTAGAAATCATATTAATGAGCAGGTGGTGCTCCAGATACTTCCTTCTTGGCTGTCTGAAGGCTTAAATCAGGACACATCTGGAAGAAAACTAATAGTTAATCTTCTCTGTTTTAATCTTTTAATGAAAAGTTTTATTGTTATCAATTCCAACACATTTTAGCTGTGGTAGATATGTAGTTTCCAAAGATACAGACTCACCACACTTCATGCAGTTCAAAATAGGACATAAATAGATTTATTATATAGAGCGATCTAGTCAAAGTCTTTATTTCTGTTCATTTTGGGGATTAAGCAATTAGAACCAAGACTGTACATTTCTCTGGAAAATACAAAGTAGAAAATTAATAGTAGTAATATCTGTAGCTGTTTACACAATGACTGGGGAGAGACACTGTTGATTTGGTTGACACCCTCAACAGGAACAGTATTGAGTAGGACTTAAAACTAGACATGAGGCCACATGTTGCAGAACAAACCAAGCCCGAATAGATCTGCAAACAACAATAGGTGATACATTTCCTAATATTTCGTCTTTGACAGACAAAGCAGACAAATATCAGGACACACTTCTGGAACATCATTAACATCTTTACTAAAAACTATGGGGCCTGAAGTGGTTCCTTGAGATATTCGTGGGTTACTTTCGTAAGCAAACAAACCAATGTCATCAAGGTTTGGGAATGGATTTGAGAAGGAAAATGACAAACTTGAGTTAGCTCCTCATCTTACTCCAATCAAACCATGCCTTGATGCTCTGTTAGGTCATAATGTAATGCCTGGTATGTATACATAGTGACACTATTGAGAAAGTTTGATATCAAGACTTTCACTGTTGGAGTGGCCGTCCCTTCAAAAGCTTTCTGTCTGCAGCGTTGACTCATTCAACATGACATGCATGTTCCTTTAGTTGGACTTATTAACTACTGAAGGCTGAGCAAACTTCCAGGAACTAATCCCTGCCACGCTTTCAGCATGCAGACATAATTCCTGCCCATTGTTGGACTCCAGCAGAAGTCTGGTTGCTTTCCTCAGGTAAGCCCCTGCAGACAATCCGGGCTGCTTACACCTGTATGAAAGCCGTCTTCCTCTGGGTCAGGGATCGATGTGTATTTCTGTTTCTTTGTCTTCTCATTAGCCCACCGTGAATCCATCTTTTTTACCCTCCCAACACACACACTCCACCATCCATGCTCCACGTCTGTCCATTTGTATTCCCCTCAGATGCTGGCCTCTCCTACATCTCCTCTCTCTATCTCCTACTTGGTTATTTTCTTCCCTCACTTATTTTTCTGAGGTGTCTCACCAGCTTTTCTGTCCTCTTCAATTACCTTTCTTCAGTGTCTCATTATTGTCGCCCCTCAGCATCTGCTCCTGGTCCCTCGTTCATCTCCTGACAGGACGCACGGTCAATGATTGGAATTAGAAATGGTGGAAAACTTGAGACGGTGACTCAAAATTCGAGACGAGTAGAGACAGAAATGGCTATAAAGCATAATCGAAACAGTCAACGGCGGCTGCTGCAGGACTTTCATGAGCTAATTTATGCTAAAGTATGAATTTAAGATTTATGACTGCAGTAAATCCCATCTGTATGACAGGAATGGAAATAAACCCTGACAAAGTTGCATGTAAATGCTGTAAAAGCGCACAGTTTTTGAGTGCTGTAATCAATATCAGTACTCCTTATCAACCTCAGTGAAGGCTTTTGGCAAGTGCTCTGTCTGAAATGATTTTCTCAACATGAAGCTTGCTCATTTGTCAGCTTTCAGTTGACATCTATGTATTGGGGTGACAAATATGCGCTTATATTATTATACTCAATATTGCATGTGTGTAAGAGAGAGACAAGAGGGGAAGGAAAATGGAGGGAGACAAAATGCAGGTGTTTGTCTGCACGCCTGCATGTGCACAAGCTCCTTTCCTCCCACTGAGATACAAATCTCTAAAATAATGCAAAACCTGACCCAGTTTGCAGGTAGCGGAGAAATCCGCTGAGGCTACGGTAAGAATACCGATGGCCGTCAGGCTTCAAAAAGGCCTTAAAGCTTTCTCCACAGCTCCATCTGAGGCCTCACTCGCTCAGGAAAGGGGGCTCCCTTTGTCATCCAGACCTCGTTACAGAGACAAGCCCAGGAGAGGGAAAGCAAGAAATGAAAGTGGTGATATACAGCCAGAAAGCAGAAGCCTTTAGGACCAAACTTTGGTTGAAGCTATAATGTTTTACCCTTGAGCGAATCGTTCAGTGCAGACGGTTCCAGCACAACTGCGAGAAATGGGATCGCTGTAACGGCAAGCTGTTTGCTCAGAAGCCGTGTAAATGTCATTTTATGATATTTTAGTTATAGGATGTCTTTTTTTGTGGCATTTTCAGGTAAACATTTGCTGTCAACCTTGTGATTGCCTTCACTTTGATGAGGAGTACTGATATTGATTACAGCACTCAAAAACTCCACTTTTACAGCATTTTCATGCAACTTTGTCGAGGTTTATTACCATTCCTGTCAGACAGATGGGATTTACTGCAGTCATACATTTTAAATACATATTTTAGCATAAATTAGCTCATGGAAGTCCTGCAGCATCCACTGTTGTCTGTTTCAATTAAGTTTTATAGCCATTTCTGTCACCATTCGTCTGGAATTTTGAGTTTCCACTGTTTCTAATTCCAATCATTGACCGTGCGTCCTGTCATTCTGCAAAAACACAAAATATTACCAAGAATTTTTGTCTCGTTTCTAGTGCAAATATCTTCAAACTCTTGAAACAGGACAAACCTTACTTGTCAGTAACTTTTAGTTTAGGTAAATAATTCTGATAAATAAAAACGACTAGTCCCACTTGTAGATTATTTCAAAATAAAAAATAAAAACCTGCCAATGAACTTCATTAATATTCAAGAAATATCGACTTAAAAACACTAAGAAGTTATTTGTAAGTTAGCTTTGTCTTATTTCAAATATATTAAGATATTTGGACTAGAAACTGGGTCAGAATACTTAGTAAGATTTTGTGTTTTTGCTGACATTATTGAGACACTGAAAGGTTTTTGAAAAGGACAGAAAAGTTTCCAGTCACATAGCATTGTGTTGGCAGCATCATGCTGTGGGGATGCTTTTCTCCAACAGTCACGGGGAAGCAGGCCAGATTTGGTGGGACAATGGATGGTGCTAAATCCAGAACAAACCTTAAAGGAAACTTGAGGGTGTAAACGACTTGAGATTGGGGTGGAAGTTCATCTTCCAGCAGCTATTTCCTTCCACAATCTTTGGCAAGGCATGAAAAAGAAGTTTGTAATCCAATCTGATTAAAATGTCAGACTCTAGGTGTGAAAAGCTTGCACAGAGATAACTGCAACATAATGTGGTTCTACCAAGCATTGGCACATAGGAACTGAATCTAAATGCCCACCACACACAAAATGTTATGCACTATTATCTTTAAAAAAATCAAACAAACAAAAACAAAAAATATAGATGTTTTCTGGTTATAGCGTGACAAAATGTGCAAAAAGTTCAAAGGATGCAAATGTTTTTCAAAGGCACACTACACGCCTAATATGTTCTGCTAGCGCCAAATTTGAGCAAATTTCTTGCTAGCCTTCCTTGAAAAAAAAATAGCCTTCCCTTTCACCATTGATAACCAGCACGCTGTTTGAATTTACACCTCTTTTAGGAAGTAAACAACATCAAACAACTGATTACAGGTTTTTCTGCTGCCTTGGACATTTCCAAACAAGATATCTCGATTATTGTAACCCAGAAAAATGCCTCGGAGCTCTTTGATCATCGCCCAAGTCTGTCACTACCACGCTGCCTCCTCCCCCTGCAACCCCCTACTAGAAAGTGTTGGTCTCAGCTTCTGCTCTCAGCAGTGCGCCCGGCCAACTCGTTACAGATGTCCCTGCTAATGGCTGACTAAGGCAGGAAAAAACACACACACAGGCCATTAAATCATCTCGCTTCTGAGGCAATCTGCCAATTAGAGGGGGAGATGCGGAACATCTTGAGAGAGCGCGGGAGCAGCGGTGCACTGCGGTAGCCTCGCCTACTCGCAAGCAGTGTCCCCTGCTCCTTCCGCTTCCTCCCATCAGGTGCTTGGCCTCTCTGGATACACGGGGGCACGTCTCTGTAATTGGGCACCCCGTGTCAGCATGATGGAAACAGGAGACCGGCCTTCATTTAATCTACTACTCCTTCCATAAGTCACGCAGTGTGCCTACTAATGTTCAGCCAAACACCGAAGCACAAAGGAAATGTGCCACATATCTCCTTGCTAAATTACTATTCCCTTGCCCACTCAGCAACTGGAAGGCGATCTTTTCAGCTATTTGCGGCTGGTCCTGAGTGATTTACAGCTCTGTGTGTTTCATTCTGCACATTATAACCCTGATTTGGACCTGAAATGGTGTCTGTCAGAGCCCCAGCTTGCCTGATGAAAACAACCCAAGTCCCGACACACCATATCTAGTGCTGGAAAATAAATTATCACCTTGACAAATGGCTTCCCCTGGAGTGCTTGGAATTTAGGCTTTGTGATCAATGTTTATTGGAGGTGCTGTCTTTCTAAACAGGCTCATTAACTGGCAGGCTGGTATATCTCGGAGGTTTGACCAAGCGGTAGCTGGAGGTGGTTTCCCTTGGGTGAGTGAAAAGCTGATGGCTTACAGAGAAAATCTGAGCTGCAGTGAAGGAAACTATTATCAAGATACAACAGGAAGTACGTTAAGTGATATTGAAGGGGTTGCAAAATAAAAATTTAAGAGATGGGGAAATGTTTCACAGCACATAATGGAAAGGAGTTGGCAAGCTTTCTTTTTTTTTCTTTAGCAGAGCATTGATTGAGTTGGATAAAAGTCAGAAAGGCAGAACAAAGAGCATTTGTATTTTTGTTTTTTTTCCACATACAGAAGTTGAGTTATTTGGCCAAATGTGCTGGAGCAGCTGTTTTCTGAGGAGATGATACCCGCAGGAGTTGATCCGTGTTAATGTGGACACCGGCTGGGTCAATCATGTGGACCGGCGCTTGGAGACAATGGCTTCAGCCATCCGCTTGCCCCTCATGCCCCGCACGCCTTGGCACAGACGGTGCAAGCAGATTTGCAACCTGATTACATGGACGTTTGTCCGTCTGCAGCTCTGTCTCTGGGCTCTCTGCAATTTTGCATACAAATGCGTCCTATTTATTGGCATTTTATGTTTTTGTCCGTCATTGCACAATGGCGGCATCTCAAACAGCCAAACAGAAGCTAGCTGTTCCATACAGCTAACTTCTGTTTTTTAGTTTTAACAGATTTACCACATTTTTTAGTTTTAACAGTCAAATCTTAATTGTGATTTTATTTCAGTTTTAATGTAAAAAAAACAACAAACCCCCCATCCCCCCAAAAAAACCAATAACCTTAAAGAAAGACATGTAACCGAGCACTTAGGCCAAAGAACATTTCTGAAAAAAAATAGGACACCTCAAATATTTAGTTTTTTCAAAATAATTTACATATCAATGTCTCACACACTACTGCTACTAAAGTACTAGTTGCACTGGTAGCTTATTTAACTTATTTCTGTGATGTAAATGAAATAATCTGCCAGTGTAGCTAGTGCTTTTTCATCAATATTAAGAAATTATTTACTTAAAACAAGCGCCAGTATTTTCTAAAAAGTTACTTGTAAGTTAGTTTTGTCTTATTTCAAGAAACTAGGCTAAAACTCCTTGGTAAGATTTTGTGTTTTTGCCGCGTTCCAGATGTCTTGGTCTTTGTAGACGTTCAGTTTGCGCTTTGTGTTATTTATAGCAGTGGCTCTGTCCCTTTATTCTTCAATGTATATAAATTACAGGAATACATTACATTAGCTTGTTATGCTAATAGCTGTTTGAGATTTCCCCTGGTTTTCCAACTTTCTAAAGGAGCAAAACTTAAACAAGATCCAAACTATTCAAATGGAAAGCAAAGAGTTAGTGTTTTAATAAAAACATTTGCATGCTAACTGCTAAAGCTAATGCCAACACCCAAATTTACCACATCTAACCAGAATTAGGTTAGTTTTCCAGTCTGCTGCTCTTCATATTTGCCATAAGTGACAACCTGATGAAGAAACTCTGAGAGTATGTTTAATGGTTCGTATGGGCCTAGAAGTGGGTGAGCAGATCAATACATTTCTGTGGTATGGGAAGGTGAATGGACCCTGAGCAGAACAAAAACACAACCGCGTTGCTTTCTGAGCAACAATCAATCTGGGTGCGTCAGGTAATCAATTTCTAAATGCATTTTTAATTTGATTTTGCGGTGTCAGTAAATTGCCATGAACCATTTGGAGTTCGGGTCGGGAAGCTCAGATCAAGTGTTGCCTCGGATCGACATGCTTGCGAATTGATTATTAAGGGCTTGTCAGTCACTTCTGTGGGCTTGGAGCTTCTCGGAGGCCACAAGTGTGTTTATACCAAAACTAGTTCTGGGTATGGCTGCAGCATCTGCTTCAGATGTTTAAAAAACATTTAGGTAAGCTTAGATGAAAAAGAGGCGCCTTTAAAGTAAATGTGACTTCTAAACAATAGTAAAATGGAGCATTTAATCTTGAACATCGTGGATTAAAATTCTGTTTTTATAACCGGGAGGGATTCCCCTCTTTCCTCCTACTCTAGTCGAACTCATCATGTATATTTTATGGTGAGCAGAAGCGCAGCTGCAGATTTTTTTTCACCGTAGAAGGCATTTTCCCACTTCCAAACTGAACTTTTTTCTTTAAGTCAAACACATTTATACAAGTCGCTCCTTCTCACTCTTTCGTCCCACTGGGGCCACACATCCAGCTGAGGTGTATCACTGCATTATGTTTACATAAACATAAATATATGTTGTTAAACAGTTTAACCTTAATTTATATAAAACTGAGTCGTGAAAACGGTATTCACCAATTATGCTACCCTGAATAAAGCTAATTTGTGACTTCATGGGCCGGTCTATCAGACAAACCTTTCTCACAGTAGAGCAGAAGAGGACGGTGGTCGGTTTTTAGACTTTTGCAGAGGTAGATAAGATAGGTGGATAAGATCAACTTCACATGTAAAAATCAGCCGATCACCGATCCCCCAAAATTAAGGAAATCAGCAACGCTAAATCGGTTGGCCTATAAATTGGTGCACCCGCATTCACAGCTCCTCATTCTGTTCACTAATCGGATGAAATTCAACAGGAAAAAATAAATTCAATGAGAGAAATAAATCCCAGAGCACCTGAACGCTGAAGGGAGATGAGAATCAAGCTGAATTGCAAAGGAAGCCAATGACTAACTTACTGCAGAGACATTTTGACCCATTTTTAATCCACATTTATTTATTTTTTGTTCAGGGACATTAGAGGGATCTTTTTACAGCTACTGTAAGGTCATCCCAAAGCATCTCAGTGGGATTTAAGATTGATCTTTTTGTTCTTTTTGGTCAGCTGTGCTTTTCACCTTGGACCTCTCATATGGGTGCTATTTTTACCCATCCTCCTTATTATCGTTGAATCACGACCACTGACCTTAACGGAAGCAAGGGAGGCCTGCAATGCTTTAGATGCTGTTCGGCTTTCTCCTTCCACTCCTGGGAAGGTTCATTTAGAAACAACAATACTAATGTTTTAACTCAGGAAAAGTTCAGAAATCAATATTTGGTGGAATAACCAGGAGGTTTTCAATGGGTTTAGTGGGTTATTCAGCTCTCTTCATTTTTCCAGAGCTGTATATATAAATTACATTTCATCTGACAAAAAAATATCTTTAAGCTGAATGGAACCTAAATAAACCATAAAGCTTTGGTTGTTAATCTGTTTTGATTCAGTCTTCTGTTTTAATGTTTCTGTCTCTTACTCCTCTCTGGTTCCCGTCCATCTTGCTCCAAGTTTACATTAATATAAGGACCTTACTGGTTCAGTATGTCATTATAAACTGACCATAAGCTCTGATGGAAAGCTGCATAGGCACTCATCCAACAGCTAACCCAGATGAAAGAAAAATGTGGTCTGCCCCTGAAAAGACATTAGCATTTCCACTCTCAAAGGTTATGAAAACTGCGGCTAACAGGCGGTGGGAACCCACATGAGATGGTACTGATCCCAGACAGGTAGAACCAATTTTAGACTCGATGATTTGAATGCAAATGATTCCTACAAAAAGAGGGCCTTCCAACTTCTAAATGGTGGCTCCATAGTACATTATTCTGGGAGCCTGCACCTCAGTGGCCCGGTTACCCACTGGGAAATTACATTGCTGCAATGATGAAAATGGCTGCCATGTTGGAAAAAGATCAAAGGTGTTGATAGGGGGACGGTCACTGGCTGGAGTTTGATTATTTGGGAAATGGGTCTTTTTTATGGTACATCGGCTGGAAAAACGATCTGGCAGGCTCAGCGCCCGATGAAAATAAATATATCTGTTTTTTTATTAAAGCAGAAGGCCGCTTCTGAGCTGCGGCTGCAGAGGTGGCGTTTCACACCGACTGGTTCGCTCAGAGTTATTGGCGTCTCCCCGCTAAAAAAAGAAAAAAAAAAAACCAGTGGAAGAGGATCGAAGTTAGTGCTCTGTCATATCTTATTCTCTGTTCGTACCCTTCAGGTGTCGAGGCGTGACGGGTCTTCCCTCTAATGCAGCGGCGCAAGGAGTAGTGGGAACTGTCCGCACAGCTTAGTGGATTATACGGCTCCACTTTTTTCTTTTATGGGAGGGCAGTTTTTGATATGAGCAGTCCTAATAATTAGATATTGTGTTACAATTGAGATTTTTCCTTTTGAAGATGTAATTACGTGAAGACTCTGAGAGCCTCTGGCAGCCGTCGTTCCTGTAATAAGACTATTTGAAGAAAATGGAAATGTCTCTAATTTGACCCTTCAGCAACAGCAGGAGCTGCCTTTAATGAGTTAATGTATCTGATTCTTAGTTTTTTCTTTTAATGGAAACATTTCAATCCCCTTCAACTGAAACACCAAAGTCTTTAAAGCTTGAAAGTTTGATG
This sequence comes from Alfaro cultratus, assembly GCA_903066825.1. Lineage (NCBI taxonomy): Eukaryota > Metazoa > Chordata > Actinopteri > Cyprinodontiformes > Poeciliidae > Alfaro > Alfaro cultratus. The sequence continues at coordinate 20,624 of CAEFZX010010424.1, forward strand.
CATTTGAAACTTGCAGAACTTTTCTGCTAGCAGCAACAGAAGTATATTTTCTTGTGTAAAACATTTGAAGATATAAACACTAATCCCTAAAGAATATATTGCTAAAGTATTGTATGGTATGAATTGAGTATGCAATTCTCAAACTGTCTTGTGATTATTCCTCTAACATATGATATAGATGTCAAACTGTTAAGCTTGTTCAGGAATTACTCCATTTCATTAACCCATCAAAGTTTTTCTAAAGAGTGATTGGTCTCTCTGAGGAGTGAAATTTCTTTATAATCAATGCAAAAATTAATTGTACTCTTGTGTTTTTTTTAATTTTTCCTCTATTAAAGTTAAACAAGATCACAACTAATCCAAAAAGAAACAAACAAAATGTGACCGTGTGATTTAAAACGACAACAACAAAAAGAAAAACCCAACAAAACAAAACGTAAAAATACCAATTCCCTTTCAGATTCAAGTTGGGTCCCTGAGCCGCTCCAACAGCTTATTATTACTTCCAGTCAGAGGAAACACGCTGGTAAACATAAAAATTTTAATTTAAAGATACTTTGGTGTTTAACTCTAAAGAATAAATGTCAAAATGCAATTTTCCAATCTTGACAGATTAGAAAAAAATATGTTTTCCATTCTTGCATACTCAGCATATACAAGAACGCAATCTTAAAGAAAAGTCTAACTAAACGTGTTCACTGAGCATATTAAATGCAAACTTCTGTAAAAGTTTTGAGATTGCAATCACTTTTCAGGAAACTGATGGCAGCTTTCGTATAAATGGACAGTAAGCAGAGTCAGAAAAACACTCTTATTTTTTATTGTTTTTAGGATTTGTCACCCTGAGGTGAGGGGAACAATAGCTTTATTTGACTAGGATAAAGTCTGAAGTGATCTGGACAAAGAGAGTGTCTCTAGGTTAAAGGTCGGATCCCATCTGTGTGAGTTAAATGCTGGCCCAAGTTTGGGTTATAACACAATATTAAAAATGAAATTAGAATTAATATTTGACGTATTGTATCAGACATCTAACTGCTTTTTCTAATTTCCTTTTCCATTAAACCGGAGAAATGAGGAGGGCTTAAAATCGTGTGGATGTGAGAAAGTAATCTCATTTTGTCTCATGTCAGACAGTCCTGTCAACTTATTAAAGTCGGTTTCCAGCTCCAGTCTGTCATTGACTCAGCTCGGTTCGATTTCCGCAGGAGTTGACTTCCCTTTTTCTTTTTTTTCTATCCAATTACCGAGGCAGGTTTCTGCCAGAATTAAACATCTTTTTTAGTTTCAGATGTTGGGTTAAAGTATCAGTTTTACAAAACATCAGAGCTTTTTTTTTTTATACCAGAGCTGTTATTTCATGCCAAACCACCCAGCTTGGCAAAGTGGACTCATTGAAATGTCCCAATCCAATATCTTTACTGGGATGTTTCCCAGTAAGACCATTGGAGCTCATTTGCCTCCAAATCTTAATAACTGCTTTTGTCTCCCAAAGGTTTGGAGTAGAATGAGACTAAAAACCCATTTTGTCTGTAACAAATAAGTCATCAAGTTAATCTTAAAATTAGTCATCATTGCATATTTAATTACACTAAAAATATCTTTCACAAATATTTCAAACTATACCAGCTCCTCTTTGAGTTTCCGCAGACAGTTCATTAATCAGCCCCACTAACTGGCAACTTCCCACAACAGTGTTTGATCACAAATCATAAGCTAATCAAACAAAAATGTGTAAATGAATTCACTTTCCGGTGGATTTTACTGTGGAACGTAACTCCAAACTATTCATGGAAATATTTGAAAGAAAATGCAACTGGGAAACTGAAACACCTTGATGGTCGAGATACGGGGCAGCGTTTCGATCCAGGAGTCGCATTTATTTTCCTTCCCGCTGATTGTCTGTAGAGTGGAAATAGCGACTTATTATTGCTTATTATTATCTGGGGTTTTTTCTCTTTTGTTTTTACTTTTCATTGTCTAAGTAAATATACATATCTGGAAAAAATGAAGAGCCAACTGCACTGAATCCCATTGAAAACCTCCTGGTTATTCCACCAAATGTTGATTTCTGAACTCTTCCTGAGTTGAAACATTAGTATTGTTGTTTCTTAATGAATATGGACTTATTTCCTTTGCATTATTTGAGGTCTGAAAGCACTGCATCTTTTTCGTTATTTTGACCATTTCTCTTTTTCTGCAAACAAATACTCAATTTTTTCTTAGAATTTTGGAGACATGTTGTCAGTAGTTAATAGAATAAAAGAACAATGTTAATTTCACTCAAACATATACCTATAAAAAGTAAAATCACAAAACTGATCATTTTAAGTGGTCTTTTAATTTTATCGGTTTAAAGAATAACAAAAATATATAGTCAAAGCAGTCATCCAGACAGATTTAATTTCTGCCACAAACATTCCAGTTCAATCTTTGTTATAATTCACAGCAGTAAAAGTCAGTTTATGCTGGAAATGCTTACAAAGTTTTAGTTATTTTTGCAAATGGAAACTCTGCACCGGTCGTTCATACTAAACAAGCATAGGGTGACTGTGCAAAGGAACGACTCCCCTTTAACTTGGGAACTGGATCATCTATACTCAGAGAGCAGCAGCAGCAGTCCACTCCCTCCATTAAGCTTTACGGGAAGCACAAAACTGGAAATCTGTAATGGCGCAAATACTATTTCACAGCTTTGTGTTTATCAGCATTTTAACGGAATCAGCTGGGTGAGGAAAAGTTGCAGCAATGGTTTTGCAAAGTCATGCTTGCATGCAACCTTCCTCCTTCCCCACATCTCTACACTTACATAATCCACTGTATAATCTGCAGTCAGCAGATCAGAAGTAACACTGATATCACACTCCTTCCTTTTCATCCTCTGCTCCACATCTTCCACCTCATCATTTAAACAAGTCTCGTGTTGGTCCGCATCAAAAATCTGTCCGGGAATTCGCTCACCGCCTTGATGTGTAAATTCAGTTATGGTTAATACATGAGCTACGGCACATGCATAATCATGTCTCTATGCTCACACATGGATTTTCCCCCTTCTCTTCCTGGTGTTATCAGTCATTGATTTATACGGGCGGTACGTGACGGCATCCTCCGTCAGTGGAGGTGTAGGAGGAGAATCCTTTCCCCTTCTTTTCCTCCCCCTGTGGGTGGTGGTTCAGTAGAAATAGCTCCATAGTGCAGTCTGTTTTTCATACGTGGGGCTTGTAGAGGGATGATTTTGAACGGTATTAGCACAGAGATAGACAGCAGCATATTTCCACAGCCTGCATCAATGTATTTTTTTTAAATGTGGCAAGTTATTTCAGACATGTCCTTATGTTTGCATGCAAGGTAAAACCCACTTTTTGACTCTAAGCGGTGCAAAAGCAAGATTTGTGTGTTCAGCACATGTCAGAAAATTGATTATCTGCATCATTTAAAAGGACGTCTTCAATGCAGCACAAGCCTGCATCTAGACTAGTGCGTAAAAAGTGGGAGAAGCAAAGAGAAGAGCCCGGCTCCTCGCATGCTGTGTGTGGGTGTATAGAATATCAATGTCCTGCTGTGCTTTCACTCCTGTGTTTGTCTGGCTGCTGTTAGTTGGCATTTCAGATATTTTCATGTCTTATTGTCAGACTTGTTCAGAGCGTTTGTGCGTGCGCGGTTGTTTTGATTGATTGTCTGTGAAAGCGGAGTAACGATTCTGTCTGCGGATCTTGGAACTTTCTGTCTCTTTCGGTCAGCACTTGCACGGCTTCCGCAGCAGCAGCAGCCAGCAGCAGCAGCAGCAGCAGCAGCAGTCCTCCGTGACTTCCTGCCGTGTTGTTTGAAGTGTTTTTCGCTCAGCCTTCTGTTCCTCACCTTGCGTGGAGTCAATGGGAAGTCCCAGAAGACCGTTTCGCTCAACCGCAGTGCTGTGCGTTGGCGGAGGATGGGCCCTGACGCCCATTTACCTCCATTTGCTTCATCATTCATTAGCACAGCAACTGAAAGAGGGGATCACACATATCGTCTCGTTGTTTGGAAATCCCTTCGCCTATCGCACACAGTTGCATTCCTCATAATTATTTGCGCTCTGGTTGAGCCCATCATCAGTTCATTAAATTAATTAGTGATGCACCAACATGGAAATTTGGATTTCCATGTTGGTGCATCACTAATTGTGATCAGTGACAAACTCCATGATTCAAAATGCACAGAGCAATTGGCTGGATATCAGAATTGATCAGCTCTAATTGTTGATCAGCAGGTCTAGTTTTGATAGATTCATCAAAGCATCTAAACTAAGATTTCCCCCTACCTACAGTCTACACACACATGAATCCCCAATATGCATTTTTGTGCTTTTTTTTAGTTTAATAAAAAGATGAAGGTTGGGGACAAATATAGTGATGCCCAAATTGGAGCTGAAATCGAAATTCTTTGATGTTAGATTCAAAGCTTTTTTTCTCTCTCTAATGAAGAGCCTACTTCACCTTTTGTTTTATTTTGTCAGGGTTACAACAATCAGAAAAACCAGAATAAACAGGTCAGAGCTAAATTTGTATTATAGCCTCACTATTCCTGGTTGTGATTCAGGGAAGCAATAAACAAAATTGAAAGAAACTTGTCTGCAGATTCTTGGTCTGACCCACAAAATTGCTCTCCGAAAACATACTTAAATTTGGAACTGAACTAAAATGAATCGGTTCTCCTGTTGTTAACCATGACTGTCTTCTTAGTGATTAAAAGATGTACGTATTTAGAAAGAGTTGGCTTGAAAACTGGGAGTTAAAAAGCTGACTACACAACAGTTTAAAAAATGTATCGCATTGGAAGCATAATTTGAAGTTTAAGCACTGGAGTTACTTGCGAGAGAAACAGGAGTTTAAGTTGACGGGTTATATTTAATATTTCTGGGCTGTTTTTCAAAATGTATCTACGCCTTAAATTTGGATGCATAATGGACTTAAAAAGGTCTTAAGTCATAAATCCAATTCACTGAAGCTGTGAATAAGGTGGAGGTAATTCTGGCTACATTGGGATTTTATCTGGCATCTTGTTGAAAGCCTTTAATCCATGGAAACAGGATGAAGGCAGTTTTGAAATGGTAACTGTTTAAACACTGGCACACCTTGATGCTGGGTGCAGCCTCAGACCAATTGCACATGCAAATTGCTTTCTATGGCAGCTTAAAACACATGAAAGAATCTGTGATCTTCCTTGCAGCCTGTTTGTATGTCTTTCATTTTAAGGTAAGGAGATAGGTTGGTTGTGATGAATAGATTTGCTTTTGCTGCACTTAAAGGGATTCTGTGCCACTTCCCAGGAGGAAGAGGTAATAAAAGGGAAAAACTGCGACAAAAAAAAAATAACCGAGAGGAATAAAGAAGGGTTGGAGGAAAATACTCAGAAAAAGAAGAGATGTGGGAGGGTGATACAGTATAAAGCAGCGCTGAGAGTGAAGGCAGTGAAAGAGTGTGTGCGGAAGTGAGTATTTGCAAAATGGGGGAACGGGATATTCGTATGAAGAGGAGAGGAAGAGTGTGTATAGAGAATATTAATGGTGTGGCAGGAAGCAGAATATCTGTCTAATCTATCTAATCTAATCTTATCTAAATGCAATCCCGCTCCACATTTTTTTTCCTCTATGACAGGACCCTGAAATCCCTCTGAGTGCTTGTCATCTTTGTTGGGATCTACAGCAAAAAGGAGCCGAGAGGGAATTACGATGTCTGTGGATGTGTGTGTGCGTGTGTGTGTGTGTTTGAAATGGATGGAGCAGAGAGGGAAGGAGAAGAGCTGCTAATAAACTGTGCGTAACACAACTAATGTAAGACACAAATGACCCAAAGAACGGGAACCAAAAAAGCAAGAGGAGGCGGGGTAAACGAATACGGGACTCAGAGAACAGTAGGAGGAGGGAGAACAGCCAGAGAAGCACATTGTTAAGAGTTAAATGATGTAGCCAGGGGAATAACGCACACAGCCCAGGGTTGTTGTGTATTATTGGAATAGCAGGGGTGACACGCACACGGCAGCTGCAGAAGATGGATTCCCCCTGTGGAAAGAGGGACAATGCTGGGAGTTTTATTCCCTTGAAGCTCCAAACGCTGGTAGAAATACCACGGTTCTGATTGGAGGGACGGCGGACAGCTGCATTTTATTATTTATTTGGTTTAATAAAATAGGAACATTTATTTGAAAGTTTGAGACAAAGTTCTTTTCTGTTTTTGGAAATTATCAGAACAATTGTAACAACTTCTAAATTGGCATTTGCAAATTACAAAGCACTTCATAACTGCTTAAATTGTATTAATTGGTCTGAACTTTCAGTCATATTAAAGGTTCCACCAGTCTTTGATTTTAACCTCAATTGATTATTAAAGTGAGGTAAATTGGTGCCTAGATTGTTACAATTCTCCAGCTAATGCGTAACATTTATGTGGTGTGTAACTTTTGCTATTTTTACCTCAGATAATGACACCAATATAATCTGAGGTACTGCACCTCTGTGGAACTTACTCTATTTTCATGAGCTAAAATTTGGAACAACTTATGATTTGGCATTTATAAATTACAAGACATTATGTTGCTAGAAAGCTTTCATTTTTCTAATTGGAAGGATGGTTCAATCAAAACTTGTTACTAGTTCATTGGTATAACTGAACACATGTCATTGCACTGCTATGCTATAATTTGGTGTGATATTACTCCACTGTGCCTTTTGTTATTACAGTGGAGCCGTTTTGTTAGTGTTATTCTTCATTGCTATCATTAAAGATATAATAATATTTGGTGTCTAATTTTGTTTTAAATTGGCAGTTGTGTTTCTAGTGGGAGTCCGAAGCTGTCAAGAATGTCCCAAACCTCATAAATACAGGCGTTCCACTGTATTTTTAAGACTTAAAATGTGTAAAAATGTCAATTTTACTGAAGACATGAAATTTAAATCAAATTACGTGTCCTGTTAGTCTTGATCCCAACCTTCAGTGTTAAATGTTGCCAAGCAAATCCTATATGTTCAAACTCTTATGGGACGCTACTATGTATTTTCCAAGCAAATGGTCAAATTTCTTTAGCACAGTCATGTAACTGATACCTTCAGTTGTTATCTGTCCGTCTATCTGTTCACTCTAAGGTGTTCGATGCAGGTCTAGCCCTCTGCAGGGTAATTTAACCACACTTTCTGACCACTTTTAATGAAACTGTGACCAGAGGAGACAGGAAGTAAAATAGCTCTGGATTCCTGTTTAATGAGCCACTGTTCTGCTGTAATACCAGTTACTGGATGCTGTTAGCTACAGTAAATCACAATGGTGGCCAATGATTGCCGACTTCTGTTAACTTGCTGGTGTTTTTTTTTTTAATTGGTTGGAAAACCTGAGCAAATGAGACAATATCTGCTCAGGCGGCATTTCACTGCAAATAAGTGCAGACATACATTGTCACTATAATGAGCTATTGGCTTTCCGAACTGATGTCAACACTAATAAGGTGTAGAGAAAACATAACCTTCGAGGCTGTGATGTTCTGAGGTTTGCATTATCTTCCTGTTCTGAATCTGATCTGTTTGGTTTGTCCCGTGTGTTGTTTTGTCTTCATTTTCTCTATTGTCATGTTACTTCCATACACTGTTTCTGGGTTTGTTAGACTAGACCATTGCAGAACATTGACATGCTGAGGAGGTTGTTGCTGCCAGGGAGTTGAACTACAGAGAATTACAACATCCAGGACTGATTTTGAACAACCATTAGACCTTGTCCAGGCTTACAAACTGGACAAATTTCTTATGGTTTTACAAAGTTTTGAACTTAGCGATCATAATTTTAGCTCTTAATAATGTATAGATTTTTCATATTACAGCTTAAATAACATTTATTTGTGTCTTACCTTTGCATTTTTGGTTCTTCAATCAGTTTCTTATTACGATGAGCTAATTTTTGCTCCCAAATGTCTAGGTAATTAAAATGATATGGTCTTCTTATGTGGAGTTTTCTTGTTCTCCACATGCATGCATGGGTTTTCTCCTGGTACTCTGGCAGGCCATAAGTGTGATAAATGGATCATCTGTCCCTTGCACTTTGGTGTGAGTGAGTGTGTCTGTGTGCATTCTTGTCTGTCCTGAATGTCTTTTTTGTTGCCTTGTTATACACTGGTGCAAATTAAATCAAGAGTAAATACATTTTATAAGCCACTTTGTTATAGATTTAATTGTCAAGAGTAATATTTTAGCAGTTGGTATATGGGGGAATTTTTCAGCCATAATCCAAAAGCAGAGAGTCCGAGCAGAGACTAAATCTGAGCGTGAGGAGAAGTTTCGAGTACAAACGTTACAAGTTTTGAGAAGAAAGACATGAAGTCCTGCTTTCAAAATGAAATGTATTTTCAGACTGAAAATGTGTGCTCTTAGATTATGGCAGAAAAATTCCTCCAGAGCAGAGCGCTAGGAAAACCTGAGCCAATGAGGCAATATTGTCTCAATAGCTCAACTAACTAATAGTTACTTTTCTATTTCAAATTACATTTTTATTTAAAGTTTTTTGAAAATTGCAAGTCTCATACCAGCTATGCTTCCAGCTTGCACAACACACAACATTTATAAGTGATGATTTTTATTTTGTGTTTGATTAATGATAAAAGCTTCTCAGCGTGTTGTATTGTAGTAATGAGGACAAAGACTTGCAAATCTTGTTTTCTGACTTATTTTTGCTTTGGTCTCTGTGCCTTAGCAAGATTTTATTTTATATTCCCTTTGAATAAAATATGTTCTCAGTCTAGCTGCCTCACATAAAAGCATTTAAGTTCATGTTCTGCCATTATATCGGCATATTTCAGTGTTTATTTTATATTATGCTCTCCTATTTTTCCCCATGAGTTGCTTGGTTTTTGATGTGGAGGCAGATGGCTCAAAAGCTCAAAAGCTTGTCTGCCTTTGATGTGGGAGACCACAGTTTGACTCCTGAAACAAATCTGCAATTAGCAGAGCAGAAGAGTCCAGCTAAAGGGTCGTGAGCCCTTTGATAAAGAAGAAATCGCTTTTTTATATATATATTTTGTCAACATTTACTCCCACAGTAACTGTGAACAGGGTATAGTCTGGTAATTTCTCAAGTGACTCAGTTCAACAGATACAGAACTGGTTTTTGTGGGGGGGTTTCTACCTGTGATTACTGGTTCCTGTTCTAACAGATACAGTAAAGAGTTTAAATTAAACAGAGTCTCACCTGGCAGCCTGTGCCTTAGGTGTGAAACTGTAGGGAGGAATTACATTATAACGCTGTACAGTCATTCTGAGAAATGCTTTTCCTGCTCAGCAGTCGACTTCAACAGTTTAACTCAGAAGTAGCATCTGTTTCTGGTGATTATTATCCTAGACAAACAAAGTCAACAAATAATAGATTATTTATTTTGCCTGAATAAACATCAAAATGTACAGTATGTCCTTTTGGAAAAGTAAAAGCAATTGGAAAAAAAATCTGGATCATCCTCTGATTACTTCTCAGATCTGATTGAATACGTCATTAAGTTCTCATTAGTTGATTAAAAAAGAAAAAGAACAAAACTTGTTTGGGAGTTTTTGTTTTATTTATCGAATAAAACTATACAATATTAAGTAAATAATGTTGCATAAGTGTGCAATTTCTCCTCCATACTTGAAATCAGTCTACATACTCTAGCTAAATAATGTAATGAAATTGTGAAATATTATTACCATTATATAACTATTATAATGGCAATAATTATTACCATTATATGCTAAATACTGGTAATAAATGATCTGCGGTGACACTCAGGGATGTTTTAATGACCTCCCATAGTCTTAAAAGCATCCACAAAGTCGATGTTTGAGCCCTGAATGTTGAGCAGTGTGTGAGGTGATGTGTGTTTCTCCAAACATTTAGAGTTTAAGCTTAGATAGTTGCCCTCACATCAGTCCACAAAATCCCTGATGACTGACTTACACTGCAGGTTGTTCTCCTCAGACTCACAGCTAGCGATGGCTGAATCGTCCAAGAACTTCAGGAGATGACAGCTGCTGGTGTTGTACATATAGTATATGTGTGTGGAGGGTGAAGAGGAAAGGTTAGAGCATTGCTCCCTGAGGAGCTCCTGTGCTGTAGACGACCACCTCAGACATGCAGCATCACGTACCAAGGCTTGTTGGTGAGGTAGTCGATTATCTGTCCAGCCAGGTGTGTCCAGTCCTCCTCCTCTACGCTTCTCCTGGAGCAGGGACTGCTGAATGGTTTTGCTATTGCTTGAAAAGTTAAAAAAGCCAAAAGACTCTCACAGCAGGTAGAAATTAATCCAGTGTCTTCTCTGAAAAACGCAGATATGAAACATTTTCCTAATGCGATTCAGGGAGAAATACAAAAAGAAAAAAAAAACTGCCTTTACTGCTATTCTGCCTCCATGTTTCATAAATAGAAGTTTCTGTTGAAACAGTGTTTATCAATCTCCAAATGAAATGCCAATGCTTACCTACAGCTTGTTCCTCTACATTTTGTTAAAGTTTTTCACTCTTCTTCATTAAAGAAAGAGCACACGTTGTTCTCTCTAAAGCTAAACCAAAATATAGTGGAGTTTTTTGTGTGCAATTCATATTTTTTTAAAGTAAACTTCTCAGTCCTTTAGTTTACGTCCAGACATTTCTCGCATGTGCACAACGAGGGCACATACCACCCATAGCTGCGCTGCCGCAGTAGAACAACTGTTAACAAAATGAAACCTGGAGATGTAGGTATTATTAATTTAGTGCAGTGCGCCACAGCAAAGGGAAAAAATAACCCATAAAAACCAGTGAACAACAACTCAAAATCACTCGTATTCTTGTCATTTCTCACTCTGTGTGTCAGCTATGCTACACCCAGACCCGTTTCCATAGCAACTGACTGACAACAGCTCCACTGCTGTGTCAGCGTTCAACATAAAAAAAATACACAAAAACATTTCTCCCACAAAAAACAGAACATTCAGTCTGTTACAGTATTTTGTTTTCATGTTTGATATTTATTTTGCCATTATTGATTGAAGTGATCGACTGAACACAGCAGCGTTTGATTAGCTAATTTAAACGCCTGTTCCATTGATAATCTGTCAGTGGGTGTGCAGGTCGCCTTATCGTTAACTTTAACATGTAAAGCACTTCTACATGTTAAGGTTGCCAAAGTCAAGCTAGCATAGTTGACCTACTTCCCTCTCACTTTTTTTTGTCACAATCTCGTGACGTCACATTGCAACTTTTTAGATCATTTCTAAAACCAGGCTGTTAATTTTTCTTTAACAGAAATTGCCATTATGATGGGAAACAAACATTTTGGACCCTTAGCTGTGAGACTCATCAGAAGGTTGTGAAAACGGGGAGATCTCGTTGTGCGAGCCGATTGGTCGCCCACTTCTACGTGCTGGTGATAATAACATGACGGTGATGAGGCTGAAACAGTTTAAAATGAAATCGAGCCACAGTCTGTGCCCTCATTTGGTGACAGCGGTACGCACACAAGTCACCTTGCAGATCAACATTTTTATATACCCCTCATCGTTTCCCTACCTTGTTGCTCTGTGGCTTTCCGTTTGAGACGTGACAAGCTCATCAGCTGACAATATGAGGGCAAGCACCTTCTCTTTGGTGCTCATGATAGAAACGTTAAGACTGTCAAAAGAATAATAACCACCAAAGTGAAGGAGCAAAGATAATATCTCCTAGAACGGTGCTTAAAGTGAAGATAGTTGGCCATAAAAAAATGCTGTCAGAGTCACTTTTTGGAGGAGATGCCAGCAGGAAATTGTGACAAATTCTCAACCAGCGTTTTTGTAATAGATCTTGTAACATGCGCAGACATAGTCTCATTTATCCTCAAAATGTTCAGCATATCTTCAAACGTGTGCGTCTTTAAGGGTGTGCAGAAAACAAATAATTTGTCGTTATCCTGTTGGTGAATTCAACATCAACAATAAAGATTTCTAACTGCTTAGAATGTGTTTAATTATTAACCTGTTAGACTATTTAGCTAATTTTCTCTGATGAATCCTTGTTGGTAAAGCCCTAACATTGGTATTGAATGTCCTCCATTAGAACACAGGTTGTCAGTGGTGGTTTAATCTCTTTTAGCTTTATCTTGTTTTCTGAAATTCTCACAAACCTCCTTTTTAATGGAACAATACATTTTGGAGTTCAAATGGGGAATTTCACAGACAATTTAGGATGAAAGCAATTGTTAAAAACTCATTCTCAATATAAATGATCCACGCTTCTGGTTAGTAAACGACATGGAATAAAGATGCTATTTCTGCGTTTGCTAACATTTCAAAGTGAATGTCTACAATCAAACATATCTTTCCTCAGCATTTCCTCTTTGCTCTTAAAGGAGCAGCTCCTCTTTTCCCCTCATGGCTCTGCAGCTATATCTGCTTCCTTTAAGGTGTCCTACACTAGTCAGCTGTGGTCAGCAAAAAATACAAAATAAAACTTTCAACAAAAGTTATTGTTGTCCTTTTACTATTTGGATAGCATTAGCACCCTTATTTATGCACCTATGCTGGCTCATTCTAAAAAGAAATGAACTCATGCCGAATGTGAACTTTTTAACAACATAAAGTCTCCTAAGTTAGAGCTTCACAATGTATCATCGTTGTAAGATTAGTTTACTTGTTAATATTTTAAGACTGCTTTAACCGCAGTGTTTGGGTGGAGTCTTTGTGTAACAAACACCTTACCAGTGTCACCTTTTAATAAAGACCATGTGGGTGGCGACCCAGGGCTGCAGTAAAATGAGGTGGGGCGAGAAAGCACTAGATAAAAAAATTTATATATGTTAAATGTGCCTTAAACATGTTTTCTGTTGCTTTTATTTATGGGTAGCTGTTGTCCACACTTGTTGCTGGTAATAGGACAGTCTTACATACTTCACAATTTATAGATGATTTTCTACACTTTGACTGGCAATGAGACAGCAGAAGAAGGGGCTCCTCACCCCTTCATTAACGTGGAAACTGCCACCATCCCATATAGAGACGATGTTGTGTTGGAATCAATCAATCATATTGCATTTTATTTTTCTAATATAATGCAACCCCAATGCGATCAGGCTTCGTAGCTCTGAAGTTAGAAAAAACCAAACTGTTCTTCTCAGGAGTTGCAGCCTGAATTAACACAATCAGAGTTAAACTAAACACACAGTTTTCAAAATTTTGGAAGTTGTTTTTCTGAAACTTAATTTGTTACTGTAAGATCATTTTGAAGTTCATTGTTCAGCTGCAATAACTACTATAATTTAAAAAAGTCACGTTTGAGTTCAGTCAATTTCAACAACAATCTTGGTTACTCATGTGGCCCTTTGGGAACATCATTTGTCGACTCTTATGATAAATTTTGAATTGGATATGCTTCCTCCTAGAGTGTAGATGATTTTTGTTGTGACTTTGCTTGATTGAAATAGTTTAAATTAAGCAAAACTTTTAAGCAGCAACTCATTCAGGTTTACTGATTCATGTAGATTTGTGATAGATAAATGATCAAGATTTTTATTTTTGATTCTGTGAAGAAAATTTGAAAGCTTTTGGTGTTTTTATATGCAGAAAATATGATCTATTTTATAGTTCCAAACTTTTAGGACCCACATGTTTAAACAAGAAGCTGACATGCTCTCAAATTGGAAATGAGTGTTAAACTGTATTTACTTTTATTATGCAAATGTCCTCCAATACATGTTGGGTAATCATGGCAATTTGATTAAAGTTTTGATTGGAGGGAAGCTTTTGAATGCTGTTAAGTTATCAGTAATGTGCTTTTATAAAACATCTAATCAGAATAAAATAAAAAATAAAAAAAGTTCTGACACAATCAGAATAACATAATGTCTAACTAATCAGAGAAGAAAGAGTTCCTGTGAGGTGCGCAGACAAACACACATTCAGAAAAGCCGCTAACTTTGATTCCTCCCTGCAAAGCTCCGCAGGTGTGGTCCGCTCCTCCTGCGCCGGCTATTAGCACAGCCTATCATTGGTATTCATTTCCCGCTCCTGATTCCCCCACAGTATATTTTTTTTCCCCTTCTTACTTGACAGAGGACCGTAGGTTAAACGCCGGGGGGAGCGCTTCATCACGACTAGATCTGATCCAATTAAATACAGATTTAATCAGCCCCGCAGTCGGTGAGTGAATACGCAATGCGATCGGGCCGGCAGTGACCGGAGGCCCAACGGTGACGGCGTGGGTTTGCCGTCCTGCTTCCATCCCCAGGCTGGGAGATTGGCTTAGTGGGTGAGGAGGCACCTTGATCCTATCTGACCTGTCAGCTGAGCACATCCTAGTATCTGCAGATGGGTTCTAGATTCAGTTTTTTAATAACTTCTTGGAGCCGGGTCCTTAATTCTCTGCAGTTCCTGATGACCTCTAACCTGCTGATTCACTGTGATAAGATGCAAAGGTGGTTGCGGGAGATTTATGAGCTTTGCAAAAACACTCAATTAATTACTGATTTATGAGCTGAATTATATCTCTGTCTGAGGGAGACAATCTCTTTTCTGGGGTGTTTACCAGTCGCTCTATGGAAAGCACAGAGGAATTGATTGAGTAAAGATTTTACTGTGTGTGGGAAGCAGTCCTGTGATATGAAGTAAAGCTCCCGAGTGCCCCATCAAAGTCCACTGTAACTACTGTGTCACCTTCAGAAATCCAGGGGAGGATTTTACACACGAGCTGCTGCAGAGCCTGCTAATGAGAAGTTATTGGGGAAGAGGGTTTCTTTTTAGCATGGCTCCACTTCTGGGGGTCGTTTCCTCCTGACATGAGTCCTAATTACTGATCCCACTATTTTGTGTGTGTAAGTGTTTGAATGTTTGGAGGGGAAAAATATCCCGTCTGGCTGTCACTCAAAATGTGTAACATAAATAAATAATGGCCGCCTCAACAAGCTGCGACCTACACAACGCAAACACGACACACCGCAGCTCTTAGAGCGCTGTTTATTGTCTGAGCCAAATCCAACCTGGCAAGCAGTTTGCCCTGGCTGGCAAATTTAACAAGGAGTTGTGTAGAGGGGGAAGGGAGATTTACCTCCTCCAGGATGCCAGCCACACAATGCAAACAAGATTTTCTGTTTAGTGTTTAGGCTGGGGAGCTTTGGGCTATCAGATTATGGATGTCTGGGTTATAAATGTAATGACTTTTAATGAAAATCCAGTTGGTGAAATGAAGAAACTGTGTTAGCTTGCTCAGAGAAGCATTTCTTAAATTGTTCTGGAAGAAAGCTGAATTAGCACAAAATATTTTTTTTAAGATTCCATACCTACACGGACATATCAGTTATAATTTCATGGCATATTTATATTTTTAAAGGTGACTTACTATGGGCCTGCTGATTTGTGACGTTATATTCTGAACACCAAAAAAAAAACATGAACTTATTGCCAAAATCAGCTGGGTGGGTTTTCTTCTTTTTTTTATGCACTTCGACTTTGCTTAGTAGCAGTAGAATCCCAAATAGAACTACAAAAATATGCAAAATTGAACTTTTGCATAACATGTTCCTTTTAAAAGAATTGAAAACTCTCTAAATTTAAGTCTGGAGAAGTCTGGAATACTTCAATGGAAAATGTGTTGAATGTAAACCAGACCTAAAGAAGTGTAATGTGTTAATTGCTTTGGGAGATACCTTCAGCAGTTGACATCTGGATCTCAGGTCAGTAGTCTTTAATTACTTCTTGTGTTCAGGGAAGTCTCTCATTTATTACTTCCATGTGTGAATGAGGTGAAGAGAGACGCCTCGTCAGACGGCGCGCTCCTTCAGGATGGCCTCCGCCAGTCGCTGCTGTAGTTTGACATCTCAAACAGAGTTGTGTTTGAAGTGCTCGGTTGGGTGCCTGCGCTGTCTGCACCGGGGTGACAGTCGCTACGCTTCTTCAGTTCGTGGAGTCCCCCCACCCCTCGTACCCCGGCAAGTTGCTTCTTTTGTATTTGCATACCGAACAAACAGGAAATTGTGTTCATTTGTATGCAAATGTGTTTGTCCCTAAGGCTGGGGTTTTGAATTAAAAGTTTTACCGTCCCATTAATTCCAAATTACACTCCCGCACTGACATCGCCTTCTCCCCGCGACGTGGGGGTGTTCGACATGCCATCCAAACGCATCTCAGTCGGCTTGGGCTGTTTAGTTTGCCATCTGCGAAACCGAGTCGGAATTTGGATTTAATCTGGTCCGCTGATTTGAAGATTGATCGTCTGCACAATGTTGCAATCTCTTCTTAATTATCTCTGGAAAATATGCAAAGATTTCTGCGTGATTGATATTTGAAAGTACTACTAGAGACAGACGTGAGGAGGCCTTGAAGTGGCTGACTGACGAAGTTGTGGGATGCACGGTGAAATAAAGGTTGCTGAAGGCCTTCCTCCATGCCGATGCACCACACCTCATCAGCCCAGCTCATTAGGTGGCGCCTCATGAAAAATGCATGACCCTATCCGTGACGTGTGGCATGTATGGCCTGATGCTGACAGTCAAGGTAAAATGAAAAATTAGCATGCGCACATCTGCTTCTCAAAAATGGCCTCGTCTTTTCATAATATTGCACAGAGCAGAAGGATTATATGAATTCAGTCATTTGATGAATTGATTAATAATGTTAGTTACAGGAACTAACATTTAGCACATTAGTTCAGACCTCTTAAACAAATTGGAACAAATTTATCAACTTTTTTTTTTTAAATTAAATCTGATTTCATATAGGATGCTTTAGCCACTGTGACCCACTTCAAAACTAATTATTTTGCACATGTTTCTTGGTGATGCTGCACCAAGCATCCCGTCGTTCACATCTGACCAGAATGAATCGTGCACAGAAAACTCACGTCTGTGACTACGAGCTGATCGCGCTCACTTTTAGAAGCTTCGATTTAAGTTGTTTTGTTGGCAGTAATTTGAGAACAGTGACAGTCTCTGCTCTTCATCAATGCCAAGTAATTGTTGCTTAAACCACTAAGTTGCCTAAACTCTGGCAATTGATTGTCAGAAAGTTTGGGCTGCTTGGTAGAACGAATTGTAAGTTTTTTGCAGTAGAAAAAGGTTTTACAGTAATTGGAACTAGTCTAGAAAACTAATGAATTTGAAAAAGGTTTTTTACAGGAAGCATTCAACTATCATCCATTTATGTCATTGCTTATCCTGTTAATTATATGGATGCTAAAAAAATGCTCTTTTGTTTCACTTTTGCAACTAATAAAATGAAAATAATTAGGAAAAAATATTCAATGAAAATTTTAAAAGACCCAGTAACCTTTATGTGTTGGGCCTTGGTGAGTAAACGGCTCCTAAAATGAATATATAAAAAGGATTAGGTCAGTGAAAAACGCACCGCCCAACAATGTTGTTTACAATGAATTATGGATTGGACACGTCTTGTCACCATGCAGACTTTTGGCAGCCATCTGACGTGTGTGCGTGCGTGTGATGAGCCAGGGAGGACACATCATATTTGACTCGAGTGAAAGTGTTAAAGTGCTCAGATGCCTGTTTTGCTAATCAAAAGAGGGTATAGTTTTCATGTCTTTTCAGAGACTTTAAGCAGGTTATTTTCATTCATTTTGTTTTTTTTACAGCTCCAGTCAAAGTTGGACTCTCATTCCTTGATCTCAGTCACTCACAGATCTTTCACTTGCTGGTTTCAGACTAGACTACGCAACGCAAAAGGATATTTTTAACAACTTGCAACTGAAAGGGACACTTTCCAATCATGTCAATGCATGGACTGTATTCAAGCTTCCCATTTATTATTACTCTGAATGAAACTAATTTCACTGTATTTGCACAAAACCAAAAATGTGTAAAATAATCCAATTCTTTTTAATTAAAGCAGCTTCAGAGCCAGTTTGGAACTTGCTAATTGTAGTTGCTGGCGGTGAAACCCCAAAAATTGAAACAGATCAGCCTCTGCTTCCACAGATAGATTGTCCACTTCATTTTGGCAAGTTTGCAATCTCATCTGAACTCTGGTGCTGACCAAATAACTGTGGTCCACCCTAAAACATAGGTCTCTGTTTACTTTTAGTAGAAATGCAATCGGACTGATCCAGAAAGCCACAAATCTTCTCTCTGCATCTGTTTAACTCCAGCAGCATGTCATACTCTCTCACTGGTGGCTGTCCTCTTATGTACTGCAGGATTTATCTAATTTGAATAGAGCAACATGGCTATATGTCACTGCCTTGCTGCTGCTCATACTGGCTATCATCTTGTTTTGATAGCTCTCCCAAAAAGCAGCTGTCGTAATTCAGTTTGTCTGCTTTCCAAAGTGCATTCCAGGTCCAGTCTAACCAAGTCGTCTTG
Organism: Alfaro cultratus; assembly: GCA_903066825.1. Taxonomy (NCBI): domain Eukaryota; kingdom Metazoa; phylum Chordata; class Actinopteri; order Cyprinodontiformes; family Poeciliidae; genus Alfaro; species Alfaro cultratus. The sequence continues at coordinate 38,923 of CAEFZX010010424.1, forward strand.
GACTAAGCTGGTGCAACAAAGACAAAATAAGCTAACCGTCATGTTTTTGAGGGATGTAGCTGGAGTAACCGGAGAGAAGTCACACATGTAAACCATGTGCAGAAAAAACCCAGGACAGTCTTGCTGACTTGACGACTTTCCCACCATGCAGCCTGACGCTCAGCAAAACCGTAATTTGACTCAAGTGGAACTCAAATTACAGTTAAAAAATACATCTTGGAGTTTATTAGAAACTGGTTTCAGTTTAGTAACCTTAATTAGTCTTCTATATTTAAAATAATTAAATAAATTAAGTTTTGTTTACAATTAGATCTTTAACTTTCTTACTGATTTACTACCAGTAGATAAGACAAAATATAGTAACACATTAGAAGAATAAGTTTTGCTCCCTTTCCTGTTTTTAAGAAAACACAATTGGGTTTTCTTCTGGTTCCCTCTTTTCTAAAGCAAAAGTAAATTAATAAGAAAAAAGCAAGCCATTGAAAAAAAACACAATCTTTTGAAGCATCTGCAAAAACTGATTAAGTGGTGCAAAAACAAAATGTTGTAATTAGCATGCTCTATCTTTGTAACAAAACAATGTTCAAAAGAACCACTTAAACTAATTTTCTGGCACATTTCACAAAGATGTGCCAAAATTAATGTCAAAAACAGATGAAGGTGAAATAGTTTTGCACCTAAACAAACCCCACTTTTTAACACCCAGAGAATAATTGTTCTGTCTCCATTAGCAGACCTCAGAGTCACACTTTCTGACATTACAATTTTTATTCAAAATACTTTTTGTTTGTTGCAAGGCTCTCATTAACATTTCCGTATTAGTGAAAACATTAGATTGCTGCCTTTAAAAATACTTTACACCAGTTGGGCGATATGAAACGCGCATCTCTTCTTTTTTTCTTAGAAATCAGAGTAAAACATGAAAAATGTACTGTTATGTTGATTTGTAGGAAGGTTATGAATTATGAAAATTGAATCTCAGTGAGTGCATAAAACAGAAACAGCAGAATGACTCATTCTTTACTTATTTGAGATCTCCATATTTTATATTTTTCTCCATTTCATTGCTTATTAATGAGGAGAAAAACGTCCTCTTATTTCCAAGATTCAAAACAAAATAACTTGGTGCACAAAATAATATCCCGCAGCACACATACATTATATTAGCCTGTCACCTTTGACCCTGACTTGCTAATTTCAAACACTGCAACATAACCTCCCTCTCTCCTCATATCTAATCAGTCAAAAAAAAATGTCTCCACAAATTTAAATATGTAAAAAAAAAGAAAGTTTTATCCCGCTAATGTGATGAGCCACAATTATACCATTTTACAGTAGATCTACTTATGTGTTGAAAATTATTATTTTTCCTGTTGTGATTTAGCTTTGCTTAGTTTAATTTTTACAGCACCAAATCACAAAACCATCATCACCAGGCTCTATACAGGACAAATGAATTCAAAATGCCAGTAAATTAAATCAGAAGTCACTGAATTTAAACAAATTATTGCAGACCTGACAGATTTCAATGCAATTTTAGTAATTCAGTTCCCAGTTGTTTTTTTTCTGATCAGGTAGATCCATTTAGAGGAACATATTGCAACAAGATAAAAACATAATTTAATTTGATGTTGATTTTGTATTTTGTTTGTTTTTTGCTTCCTAAAAAGAGTTCTTTACTTGTGTATTTGACTATCCTATGTGGTAATTTAGTATTTTTAGATTTGGAATGTGGTCAAAGAGAGAAAGAGCAATTATAACTGGACATGAATCGGTTACTTCTTATTTCTTAAATGCAACAAAAATAAATGAAATCAAACAGAATTGTGGCTATTCTCCAGTAACTAATACTCTAACAGCATGTCACTCAAAATGATCTTGGTTTAGTCCATGTTTTAGTGCAAGTTGTATGTTAAATTTACATAATATTCAAGATAGAAATGAAAAAAGAAATAAATAAATACCTGTAGGAAATAGTTTTTCAAGGGGATAGAATAAAAGTTTGGGAAAAATTGTCAACGTATAAATTGGATGAGGTGGGAATTCAAACTAAAACCTATTAGGAACTTTAGTATGCATTAGTACTTTTAATAAAAATATCACCAAGTGTTAACTTTGTTGCCTTTGCTTAACATGTTTATCTGTGTTAGAAGATACTGTAAATACTGCATTTGTGCTGCACTTTTCTAGTCCTATGGATTATTCAAAGCACTTTACACTAGAGTGTAAAGTCCTGTTCACCAAATTGCTCTCACAAGTGCACACATTCATATATGACACGTTGCATATCTGTAGATAACTTGCCCCGGGGAACATTGACATGTGACAAGAGGAAACTGGAACTTAACCTACAATTATTCGGTTTGCAACACAGTCGCCCACAGAAGTAACTCTTGTCAAACTTTAAAAATATTTTAAAACCATTTTCAAAGGCCTCTTTTAAAATGAGTGGGTTTGATTCCATTTTTTTTTAAACAAATATTTCTGAAATTGTGCTTTAATTTTCAATTGGGATCTATTGATGCTCATTGAACGTGTTGGCTCCCTGGTCCCATCTTCACAGCTCCACTCCAGACTCCATTGTTTTGACCCATCACTGGTCACAATGTCGCCTTTGGTGTACGACTTCTGTTGTCACAATTGCCACAAGTCGTTTTCTTTAGAGTGGTTGCAGGAAAACAATTAACTGAAACCCAAATTTGGTCTGAAGGGAACCCACGTTGGTTCTGAAGTCGCCAGAAAGGGGCATAAAAAGAATGTGGCGTAAAAAGAACCAGCAGCATTATCACAACCCCCAGTAAGGGCACTATATCCAACGGTGTTGAGCTTTGAATTGGGGGAATTGAATTAGACTGACTTGTCTTTAAAGGTTTCTGCAATCTAACTGCCAAAGGCTTTCTGTCGGAGAGCCAGCGAGGGTCAGCCGGACCGCCTGAGACGGCAACAGCCCTCAGTCACAGCCACTCAGAGAAACACTGGAGGTGGGGAGAAGAGAGAGACGAGCACAGCTTGGCAGCTCCACTGGAGTCTGATAAGCTTTAATGGCACTGCCACAATGATTCACACCATGACATACACACACACTCACACACACGCATACAGACCTAGAGCAACCTTGCGGGGAAAAATTTTCCAGACCCTGGATAAATTTGCAATACCAGGGAGTCCCTATTTACCAGTAATTGCATTTCTCTGCCCTCTTTTAGCCCAAACTTCAAAAATGTTCTGTGCCTCAGGAAGCCGAAGGTGGCTTGGGAGAGAGCAGCAGAACGTGTTGTCGGCCTCACACGGTGCTCCGCCACCGGTTGACAGCTTATAGGGCCAATCTGTACCACGCATGGATGCAAGCTGTGTGCAGTACATAACCTGTCAGACAAACATGTTGTATCATCTGCACTTCCTGAAAGCCTGTTCATCCAAAACAGAATATATTTAACCAGTTCATGTCTGTCGGGTTTACACACAATCACTTAAAAGACCCATTACTCACTGTCACAGATGCAGTGCTGTGAAAAAGTTTTTGCTCCTTACAGATTTCTTCTGTTTGTGCTCTTTTTTTGTCAGACAGAATTTTTTTAGGTCAGGAAAATAAGTAATTTTGAATTCTAATTTATTTATTAAGGGAAAAAAAAAAAAAAGATTTACCCTATTTAGTTATTGGCAATACATACAGTACAGATGAAAAGTTTGGACACACCTTTTCATTCTCATTGAATGAGAAGGTGTGTCCAAACTTTTTGTCTGTACTGTATATACATAATAAGGTGGAGAATAACATTAATGGAAGGTTTTCAAGCATGCCTGTTTAAGGCCACACCACTGAATCTCTATCATATCAGTGCTGACTTTAACTAGACCAGAGTAAACCTTCACTTTAGGTTTTGTTTGAGCCATTCAAAGTGGACTCAGGTGTGCTTTGGAGCATTCTCATGTTGCTTTGCTAACAGCATTTACAGTATTTTTTTAAAAATAAAAACTGAAGTTAACATAGTCACTTCATTGTTCTATAAAATGGCACCATGTGCCAGGAAAACACATCAAACTCTCCCTTTAATCTTCTCAGTGGAAACAGTCTTGGCACTACAGCAGAAGCTAAAATCCATAGTTCATTTTCACTTTTAGGGGGTACAGCCAATCAAGTGCCACAGAAAATGCATGATGCTTCTTGACTGGCTTCTGTGCAAATGCAAATGTTTAACAGAGCTGCCAAAATTATGCTGGGTGCTGTAAAAAGATTTATAAAGGAACAATTTTTTTATTTTTTTTATCTGATTTTCCATTTTAGCTTGACTGGCAACGTTGCCTTCTGCAAGAGATTGTTAATATTTGAATCCTAATCCAATGATTTAGCCTGGCTAATCCATATTAAACCAAGCAGATTTTTTATTTTTATTTTTATCACAAGCTAAACTAAAAACAAGAAATCATGTTTTCTCCATAAGCAAATAAAACTATTTGATTAGAGGGGCACCTCTGTCTTTAAAGCCTAAAGCGTCAAAATATTACAAGTTCTGGATTTCGTTGTCACGTCTTAGGCTCCAGACTTCTTTTTCTTGTGAACATTTGGCTGAGAAGATCAATACCACCTGTCTGACTGGTTACTGGCCAGCTGCCAGTTTGCTTAGCTTTGCACAAAGACTGGAAACAAGATGAAACGGCTACAGCAGTGTGTCTCTGTCAATAGCAAACTTGTGGGCTCATTGTAAAGCTGCAGAATGGATCATTGGATTACAGAGCTGTGTGGAAAAGATGAGCAGAGAGAAATGTGCTTATTTTTATGGCAAGTTTGTTCTGTTTTTACGACAAATACCCCATATTAAGCTTCTGATTAAATCACAACGTGAGCAAAAATAATGCCACTCTATGGTATTTTAGAGTTCTAAAATTACAACATCAACATAATCAAATCGCTATTTTTAAAACACTACATTGCAACCAACTGGGATGAGGTTTAATAGACATATTTAATTAGTTATTTTGATTGTAATATAGGAAGAAAACAGACTTTGAAATCAGTTCATGGTATTTATATGTTGGTCACACAAATAATTGTGGAAAAAGGATTTGTAAATCATAGATTTGAAAAAGAAAATAAAGGTTGTATGCCTTTTTTTTTTATAAAGAAAGGCATACAATTGCAATTTCTTTTATCTATTCTGTAGTCATTTATTTTTTTTATTTTTGGTCTTTTCCCAGCAACAAGAGGAGTCTTACTGTGTGAAGAATTTTGAATAGATCTGCAAAATTGTCACTGTCATATCAGAATCTCATTTTCACTTCTCTCCATATTGTCAATATCTGCAAATTCTGAACCCAGAATCCACTGTTAATGTTTTGAAATGTCCCAGATTCAAGCCAGAGTCCCAGCTTGAATGTGATATGGAGTCTATGGAGCGCCTTAAAGATTATGATGGTTTATAAAGATTACGAAGATAAATCATCAAAATACCAGCGGGAACTACAGGAAAAGCAGCAATCATAGGTGCTTGATTGCTGATTTTTCCACTGATTTTTGAGCAAGATAAAAATCAATGATCGACAAGCCGTTTTTAAAATTAACACTTAATAAAACAAAGGCAACTTCTACATTTTTTTTTTCTTTTGAGAGATGTCTTATTTCTGTTTTAGAAAGAGTTTTTGGCTAAACTAAAAATTTTAACTCAAAATCTGCGAGGGAAAACAGGCGAAAACCTAGAAAACAAAAGGTTTGCTCTTTTTGTTTTTTACAAGGCGTTGTTATAAAAGTGGCTCTCAAACAACAATGCACTCAGAAGCGTCGTCTGTGGGGAGCAAATGCTTGCAGCCTGCTGTCTAGTGGAGCAGACTGCTGCGTTTCACATGACTCAAAATGTCCATCTGCCCCCCATTATGTGAACAACAGTGTGTTTTTATTTCTTTTTGCTGCATTTAGCATTGTTTAAAACAGAATCTCAAATCTCTCTTTGTATTGCTCCATATAAACAAAAAGGAGAAGGCACTTAAAAACCTAACAGGAAAGCAGCCTCAGTGCAACAGGTAATTATGTGTGTGGGGTCCAAATTGCATTGTGGGAGGACAGAAAGATGTCAGCTGGAGAGGCTGCTGTTCTCTCTGTGCCTCAGCCATTGTTCTGTGCAGTGAGTGTCAGTGGATCTGCATGTTTGACCGTCAGAGAGGACGAGTTAGCCCCTCACCGGAGAGCATAACCTCCCTGTGAACGGGAACGCAGGTTTGGCGCCAATAAGAAGCCCGCAAACAAAACATCTGCCTGTCAGCATTCTCCTCTAATTGTTCCAGACGCGTTCACTGGATTATTGGTTTCATTTTGCGTCATAATCACTGCTCATTGTTCCCGCTCCTTGTTTCCTTGCTCAATTTGTTTGTTTGTCTTCACACTTCCGCAGCACAAATGTTTCCTTTGTCATGCCAGCCGCGCAATTTCTGTTCAAGGAAGACGAGTTAAATTGAATTTAAGGAGCGCAGGGTGGAAGAAAACCGAGATGGAAGAATGAAGAGGCACCTGCAGACATGAGGAACAATAAAACAAATTAAGGAATGCAAAATTAAGAGTGTTTTAGTTTCAGGCTTTATGGGCAGTTTTAACCTGCGCACCTCATATGAAATGATGGATTACTCACAAAAGGACAAATTACCATTTGAAGTAGGCATGTTTTAATTTATGGGTCTGGCTGCTGAATATGGCGCCTATTCATCTCAGGACTAAGCATCCCAATCACTTTCAGATGCCCGGCTTCTACCGTCTGAGATGATTTTGATAATCCCAGGTTGAAGCTTTGTATTTATCTGCTAAGATTAAGATTCTGGACTCTATAATCCTCTGATCATCAGAGCTGCTACATCTTGTGTGATATAACAGGAGTTTGACAGTGGAAGACGGCCTGCAGCGCTAATAAAACATAATGTTTCTTTTTTAGTGGGACTAAAAATGAATGAAATTTCACTTGAATCTGCCCATTTACGCTATTCATTTAAACCCGTCATGTAAACTCTTAAATCCCAGTTTTAACTAATGAAATCTTTAATTTGTATAGTAACACATATATAGTTATATATGTGTAGAGGGATGTTAATTGGGTGAATCTCCAAAATGATCAGAGACCTTTGGCTCTAATCATCTTGCACTCTTAATACACCCGTTTGCTCATCTGGGTTTTGCTTTAATGCCACTTCATTTATTCACTGTACATCTGACACAACAATCATTGTTTCTGAGTGACCACATAGTCAGCTGTTGCTGATTGTCTGAGCATCTTTCCAAGTGTGTTAGATAGTGTAAATTATTGTTTTAACAGGGGTCATATATACAGAGGCATCCTAATCCCTGAAACCTCATATTTCAGATGTTGGCCTCATTTCGTGGTCCCACTACTGTGGATACAATTTTTTTGTTGTTTTTGTTTTTACACATTGCCTTAAACATATTAGATCTTAACATCTAAATGCTCTTATCATGAATTCATATTTCTTTTCTCCTGACCAGAGCCCCGCTTCATCTCACTCATCCCCACACTTGGCCGTGTCTCTTAGTGTCTGCTGGTTTAGCCCACTTTAGTAAAATAAAATAAAAAAAATAAAAAAAACACACATTGTGTGCACAGCAGACAACCAGGTCTACTAAAGAAAGGTCTACCCTGCATAACATTGTCACAGAAGTCTTTCATTTTGAAGCATTTATTCTCTCACCACAGCAGCACTTTTAATTTTTCTACTGTGTACACTTTCATTTTTAAGTTCCTCTGCTAATGTCAGACAGCACTGACCAGAAAACGCATTTCCAGTGAAAAAATGTGCATGTTTTGTGAAACGTAACCTCCACAAAATAAAATGTGTCCAGCTGTCTTTCAGCTGGGCTGCTTTTGTGTTGCTGGGCAGCGAGGAAGGAGACGTATCGAACAAATTTTACTCCGAGGTCTTCTAACTTCCTCCCAGATCAATATGAGTCTTAAACTGCTGCCAACTGGCTGAAACTCCCTGCAATTTTCTCCCATCCAAGGCTTTGTCCAGATTTTACATCATTAATGACCAAACACTTTCATTTGAGCCAAACGCCCCTAAGAGGCCAGAGAACACTGACTCATGTTGCTCACACACATTAATAATACATTATAGCATGTTACATGAGATAATTAACTCTGCTGTTAAATGCAAGCTGAATACAAAGTGCCAGGATGTTGTTGCCGAAAGTGAGAAATCAGCCAGTGATCAGTAAGCCATCCATCTTTGTTGTGAATGATTATAGGCTTCACACTTTTCGTTTGATTTGCAATTTGTTTCATCATTATGTCAGCAAGTGGCGCTACAATTAGATGGATATTAATCAGCTGTTCTGTAATTATCCAGAGAGAACTTTATTCTCTAAATTTTGAAATGTTTGTTGCAGAATCATAATGTCTGCTTGGTCACATTAAAATATTTCTTTTGATTTGCACAGTTTTTCCATTAATCACTGACAGCCTTTTGCATTGATTAAATTGCTTGAACTTACTTCTGTTCAACAATCAAACAATTTTCATCATATTTTACATCAAAATATTTCTTTCATGTATCAAAATGGTGTGAACTACGTCTCATTTATTCTTTTGAGATCAGCGAATACCGAAATGTTCAATGAGACAATAAATTATGCACAAAGTTGGTTTGTAATCCAATTTGAACCCATTATTTTAGAAAAATTAAGTGAAGTCTGGATAATGGCAGCGAACACAGACTAAATCAACACTACAGTGTACACTAAAAGGTGTACACTAAAAGGTGTACACTAATAAGTCTACACTTATCAGTAATAAGTGTTTTGAAAAGTAAAAAAAAAAGCAATTTGGTTGTTATTTTGGAAGACTTGGATATGGCAAAAAAACTTAGTATGAAATACAGATTTTTATTGTTTCATTTGTCCATTTTCTACAACAAAAGTGAAGTAATGGTGCTTTACAGCTGGCATGCTTTATTTGATAAAGTTCCGCATCAATATTCAGATTAAATAAAGTGCCATTTTATTGCCTGTTTGCCATCTAAAAAACCTTCAAACTCAGGCTGATGTGACCAATGGTTCTTAATCTAAAATACAAAATAAAATACTATAACTTACTCTAATATTTCTTATTTGACAAGTCCAAGAGTGCCAGACTCTTGAAATGCATCTGATCTAAATTGGTCTGCTTTCCTCAAAAGGAGTGACCTTAATCCACCATCTAAAAATCAGAAGCTACTTTTAGCATTTTAGAAAAAACCTGACTACTATTCAAACTGGTTCAAGGTCAAGACTTTGTACTAAAACACAGTTTGGAAATTTTGTGTGGCAACAGGTTGCTACGCAAAGTGTGGTTTGTGTAGCAACCTTGTGGTAATTCAAAGATAAATCTCAAAATATCAGTGAAAACATGCAAAAAGCTGGTCAGCAGTTCTAGGAAACTGTACTTCCAGTAAATGCTGTTTAATCGGTTACTGAAAAGGATATAATAATTTTGAAATTCCAAAAACAGTGATTTTGTTTGATTGTTTTATCATCTGTTTTGTTTCCTCTTTGAAACAAACTTCCTGGTTCAATGAGGATGAGCCACACATACTCAAATATTTAATTTGTAAAACTGAGTGTGCAAAATATGCTTGCAGGGCTTGCTAATAATGGCTGACAAATAATTCAAAAATTCCTTGACGGTTTTCAGATCAGGCCATGCCTGGGAGAAAATAATTAATCAGAACAAGATAAATGTATGATTATCTAGTACTTATATATGTCAAATGAAAATGAATACTTGTGTAAAATCTGTTTTTGAATGGGCTGACAGTGCTACAGTATCACAAGAATAGACAACCTCATGAATTTGCTTGCAAAACCTTCGAAAAGTGCTAGTTTTGCTAACATTGTGCAAAATAAACAAAATCTGGTAAATCTTGTGGAAAAAAAAAGAAAACGAAAAGTGTCCTTTTCAGCTTTTATAATTCTGTTTTGTTTATGTATTTGACTGAAACGTAGAAGAAGAAACTATTTGGCCTTGGTAGAATCTGCCATTCGTGGCATGACTCAGTTGTTCATGTCCTTTAGTCATTTTGTGCTTCTCAGATCATTTTCTGCTGCATCCTTGAGCTAGAAAGGAAATGTTGTCTCCCTCAGTGTCTCTGCAAGGTAAATAATCCGTGTTACATTTGCTGCACATTACAAATAGACTGATTCCGACTGCGATCTGCATTGTGCCGCCTCTAATCTAACCAGTGTAATAACCTAATTGATCACTTACATGCAGCCCGAGTCGTTCAGAGGTTTGCGCTCTAATTTACGTTAGCCATGCTCGAGTCCCTTCTAACACAGCTTTTCTTTTTCCATCCCTCTTTCCACTCTTGTTCCCTTTGCTCTCCATCTATCCCCGGCGGTTCTGGTCCACTGCTCTCCCTCCATCTCTCCGGGCTCTTTATTGACTGTTGAGCGCAAGGCGGTGTTAAACCAGCATCGATGTAATAGCAGGCATTAGCCCTTTGAACTGCCCTTAATCTGCCTGTAATAAACTCGCATTTATTTTGCTGACTTGCAAACATCCAGCATGTGAATGAATTTATGTTGGGTAGGGTGAGCAGAAAGAGACAAAGGAATGGGGAAGCTTGAGATTTCAGACATGTGATAACCTTGGTAAAAATGCCACGTTATTATATATTTACACAAAAATTCAATGCAAATTTTTTTTTAAAAATGACATAGTAGCTTTATTGAAACCAGAAAAGCAACAATCATTTCTACAGCTATCCATGTAACACAGCTTGTTACAGTTAAATTAAGGTTATCTATGTATTTTATTAATTTGAGTTTGACACAGATGTAAGAATGCTGGATACACTTTGTTTATAAATTCTTCAAAAACTACAATGCTACAAGAAAACAAAATGCCACACTCAGATTTTTTAAAATTAGTTTTGTTAATTGGTTATTTGATTGAACTCTTATATCAATAATTATTAATTATCCTGGTAAATGTTTTAATCGTCCAAGAAGTTCTGGATGTTGAACAGACATTTCTTAAGAAATGAACACAGGTTGGGAAATGCACCCGCCAAAAAATTTGACCTGTCAAAAATTGTCACTTTAAAAGAAAATCTTTATTGCTCTTATAGTAATGAAAACTTTTATTGTAGTAAAAGCACAACTTTTTGCATTTTTCCACTGGTCATTGATAATTTCTGATCAAGGACCCCATGCCATTACCCTAATATTTAGCTCAAATTAATAGTCAAATTAAAAGATTAGTTAAACCTCAATCTGCCAAGAATATGAAGAAATTGAATTTACACTTTGAAAATCAAACCAACTTATTTTCATGTTTGTCACTCCGGACATTATAAGTGTGATTTTGTTCTTCAAAAACAGCTTTTTTTGTCCTTTTTCTTTGTTTTTTTAATGCACTTTTTTTCTTCTTCTGTGGCATTTACTATTATTTCTTCTTACTCCACTGAAAACAAAGCAATCATTTTGCTATATTTTCTTTTCCTTTCCATCAAAAAGATGCATGAACGATTGATAAATAGAGCCATGAAAGAGTGGACGGGTCATTAATTTCTTTAAGTTCCAACAATACGTCATGTCATCTTTCACAACCCCCAAAATAATTGGCAAATAGACTTGGAGTGGAACCAGCTAATCCAACCATGCCTTTGTATGTCACTTCAGTTTATTCTTTCTCAGTAAACAACAGTAAAAATACAGAATGTTTGCTGAATAAAATCAAATGTTTAAGTTTTGGAGACGATCGTAATCCTCAACACAATTTCCTTCTTCCCTTGTTCAGCATCCATCATGGGGTTGTGCATTATGCATCAGCGGTTCAAACATATTGAACTGAAAACTCTCTGTCTGAGTTGTGCTGCACAGGAAAAAAAAAGCAATTTCTTTGTGATGACATTGGTTGTTTACTACCGTTTTCACAATTTAGTTAGTCCTCATGGCTCCTCATGACAGCCGTGTCTCAGATATTCAAGGTACAAAAAAGTATATATATTTTAGGTGCTTTTTTTATTTAATTAGAAGCAATACTATTTGACTGGGAAAACAGGAAAACATCACATAATGGACATCAATGGAACAATCAGCAATAAAAATCTATTTGATATTTAAATGTCGGTGAGTTAATGCCACTGCATTAAGAAACAGAAACTAGGAGAGTAGATAATCTACTGATAATATCACAAAACCTGTTCTTTGATTATCCTTAATTTATTTCTTCTTCTTTCCCGTTCCTTCTTCTACCCAAAATATCTGTGGCTCGAGATCAATTAAAACAATGAATATTAGGGGAAAATAAGGAATTATAAATTCTTTCCAATCATCATAGGGATGCACAACATTGGATTTCTGGTCCATGTCCGATATGCCAATATACTAAAGCTCATTTGGCCGATAACAGATACCAATACCGATATTTTTCTCCCTATACCTACTTACTGAAACAATAAGGCTTTCTCTACTGTGGAATTAAAATACTGCATTATCTTTGTCAGTTTAGCCTGCTACCAAATCCAAATGCTAAAAGGAGGCTGAAAATGATGTAACACTTTCAACTTGCATTATGTTTAATGTCAGATTTATTCATAACATTTGCTCTCTCTAAGACAATGACAAGAATCAAACTGTGGAAATTTGATATTGTGCTGTGCTGTAGGCATCATTGTCACTGGTTTGTCATATAAAAACAACAGCTTTTATATCAATGTTATTTTGACAGAATGGCATATGCCCGATATTTAATTTTATAGCTAATATCGGCAGATACCAATACCATGCCGATAATGTCATGTGTCCCTACTTCATACTCTGTTTTGTTCCTACATAAACTGACATTGCAGTGGGGGTATCATGCTTGGTGGGAAGCCTGTCAAAAGCCCCCCGTGTGCTGTATCACAAGCATGTCTGAGACTTTCCTTTAATTGGAAGGTAATTGGAGCAGCACCATTGATCATGAACCACATCCACTCAGACTCCCTCCCTGTTGAACTTGGGGCTCTTCTGTTTTCCGCTCGCTGACTCTCTTCTTCCCTGTCTACTCCACCTCCTCCTCCCTCCATAAGGAGAGTGTCAGTCATGTGCAGTGGAGCGAAACATAGGAACAAGGCCCCCTGCCGGGTCCAGAGCACATGGGTCAATGTACGTCTGGGGTCTGAGCCACAGGAAACGAGGAAAAAGCTCAGTGTGGCAAGGAGAAGGGAGAAGAGGAGATTAAGAGAAAGAGAGCAGCTATGAGATTTGGAATAATTTGTAGTAGCTTTTACACTCTATTGCTCCATTTCATCCAGTATTTAGTTAAATGAGATTTGTTTTCTTTTTGGCTTTTGTTGTGCAGAATATCGGGGAGAAGCCAATTTGCTGGCTCATTTGTCAAATGCTGGAGTGCGTCGGTGACATCTCTGCGGCGCCGTGGAGCGGAGAGTGGCTTTCTGTATCAGCTGGAGTGTAGATGGGAAAGAGGCTGCCACAGATTGCCTGTGTACCGTCTTAAATGTGGACTGGAAAACAATAAAAACTAAGGGCACTGGCACATCACTTTGGCGCCAGATTGATTCTTAAACGGTACAGGGCAGCATGAGAGGAGGTGGGAGGGAGATAAAGAGAAAAATGGAGGAAAAGAGTGCTGCAGATGGTATCTTGCAGGGCTAAAAGATTTTTTTTATCGATGCTGTAGTTGGAAGGAGACCAGTGCCTACTACATAAAAGTCTCTTTAAAAGGTCAGCAGATGGGGGAAAAAAAAAAAAAAAAGTAATTACGGCATTTAAATTGAGACCGAGAGCAGAATGGTGACTTTCTGACCAGTGTGATGGCAGCTGTTCCTTTTTGCCATTACCAGATGCTGAGCATTACAGACGAAGACTCGTTGATCCAAAGAAACAGGGTTTTTTCATCATTGTCCATTCATGCATTATCTTCTGTCTATCCCAGATCAGGTCACCAAGGTAACGGCTAAAAAGGTAACCTGGACTTCCCTATTAACAACAACGGATCCTCTAACTCAGTTTGTCAGGTCCCAAAATGTTAGAAGAAGGACTGGATGATCACGATATAAAAGTTTCATATCAGTCAATATCAATGATTATTAATTAGTCTTAAATATCTGAAATACTGCCAAACTGGTAGCATGACATTTTCCGTTTTATTCTCTGGTTTTTCTCAAACGGTTTTACTCATTTTCTCCTTTCACTTCTTCCATTTTTAAGCAGTCACGAGGCACGATGGCTGAAACTGCCACAGTTACTCAACAGGTTGTTGCTAGGTAACCAAGGGTAATTGAGATGCTAGGTAACCAAAGAGTGAGTGAGTTACTTGATGCCACCCACTTTGCTTAACTCGCTGTGAGAGATTAAGCAGCTGAAGCTTTTCCTCTGCCTACATCCCCCAGAATGCTCTGCGGTTTTGGAACAGAGTTCAGTGAAATTATTGAACATTCAGTCGGACGTATTTTCTATTGATATTGATCACGTTTATTACAGTATATATTTCATTATTGATGTATTAGTCAGTCAAGCCTGAAGCTCATCTCAGCCTTTATTTATATAAAAAAAGTAAATCTGGGGCTTAAGAATTACAATCCTCTTTCAGAAAAACACTTCCAACATAAAACCATAGAAACCGTCCAAGTACAAAGAGGGTTTCCACTGTGCATATTGATTTATATTAAGATATATTTGGTGTTTGAACTATTAAAACAGACAGTTCTAAGCATTTTTAGAGGGGCTCTTAAGCACGCATAGATTTCAGTGGATGGTTGTGATCCCTAATACTGACTATCCACTGTATTTTTACAGTAAAAAGAAGATTATATAAGGTTAAAGATTTATTTTTAATCTATGTCTGCCTTACTAGGTACATCTTGTTGGGTTGGACCTGTTGTCTTCTGTACCTCCTTTGTTTATAAGTGAATAGATTCAACGAGGTGTCAGAAACATTCGTCAGAGTTTTGACCTGGTTCCATGTGATATATAAAGCTACACTAGGGCACAATTTGCAACTAAAGTTTTGGTTTTGTCGCTCTGCTCTTTGTCACTGCCTCACTCATGCAGAGACAAGAAAAGATAAAAATTCAATGAATGAATGAGGCCATTTATATATATAAAGTTGCACCAAATGTATTAACATAAGGCACAAGAAAGAGGAGATGCTGCTTGAAACTAGAGTAGGGCTGGGGATTCTTCATTTGGCATTAATGAGACATAAAGTGTGTCATGAAAAAGTCATTGCATTGAAGAGACCAAGTGAAAAATGAATGCCTGAAAGAGGAACAATAACCGGTGAGGGGATGAGAAGCAATAGTTGATGTGGAGCTGCAGAGTAAAAATGAACGAGAGCAAACAGCGTGCCGAACCTCGGCAATCAAGAAGACAAACAGAACAGGGTGATGAATATGAGCTGCAAATGAGAGCAAATGGGCAGCAAGAGATGAAGTCAAGGAGGAGAGAGAAGAAGTGAAGGCTCGGGTGAGAAGAGCAGGAAGGGAGGGAAAAGGGAGCCAGCTAAAAGGAAGGAGGTTGTTGTTTTAAGATCAGTACGGATGAGTGCATCCCCCGTCCCACCTCTCTGGGGAGGAAGCCCATCGGCTCTACTTGTCTGTCACTCCACTCGTTTATGCCTCACTCTGAGGGAGAGGGAAAGTGCTCTGAGTTGTTGGTGTGTGCGCTGTGGGCTTCAGGTGGCTCGTGTGGAAATGGGGGCAATTTGGAAAATAAGTGTAGTGCTCTTTTCATCACCAAATGAGTCACCCTTCCTTTCATTAAGCTGCTTTTCTTCCCTCAGATTCAGTTTTTTTCCCCTTTCAGATAATCTTTTCACTCTTGCTCGTTTTCTGCCTATTTGTGGAAAGGTTATTCTCATGATTGTGTTCTGTTCGATCTCGACGAGTACTAAAGTTTGATTGAAATAATTGCTTTCATATTCTGTGAAACAATGGCTGCTTCGGTTAGAGACTGAGCACAAAATATGGTCTTCAAGCACTTTTGCAACACAGCAGCTATGATGCTGAAAAAAAATACAGTAATCATCTCAAATCAGACAAAGTTGGAAATGCACAGAGCACATTCCTTAGTTTTTGGTCTAAAATTATTCTTTTTTGAGGTAATTTTCAGTTGTAAAAAACAAAACAAAAACTTTTCCCTCAGACATCTCAGACAAAATAAATCAGTTTCAGCTATTAAGGGATAAACAGTATTTATACCTTTTGTTTTCAGACTTGCACACAATGGAAAATTAAGATTTACAAGAACTTTTTTGCTTTGCTTTTATTCAAAGAGGTGGTTTAATTTTTTTTTCTCCTGCTATCTCTATGCAGTTATTTATGATTTTACCGGATCGGTGTGACTGGCAGACGTGCCTTATCGTCTTTTACTGTCCGCGAATCTTCATTACAAGTATGATAAATGTTTTAAAGTGAAGTTTGATCAGAAATTGTTTCAAAATTTCTGATTAACATTTTCATTTTTTTCCTCTAAAATTTAAATAGCAAACAACTCTTATTTTTGCACATGCTGTGTATTTTCCTGTAGGCACCCACTGACTCTAAAGCAATTATTTCAATATCAACATATTAAGCTGTCTAAATTCATCATAAGTCGCTCCTTAAAGTTCTGTTCTTATAGTTAGATGTTGATGTTTTGCAGTACATTTTCTAAACTTTTTAATGTAATACTTCAAGTTTTGCAGTGTTATAAAATGCATTTTATTTGTTGCTAAAAGTACAGAAATGTTAGGCAAAAAAGAGTCACTTTGTTCCAGCATAAATGGTAATTAGAATTAGTCACTTTTGCTCTCTGCTGCTGAGTAATGGAATTAATTTGAAGTCAGCATGGGACCGTTTAGTCAAACACCAGTCTGGAAACTACAGGCGAATTTAAAGCTTTAGATGAATTGCATACATAAATGGAAGTCATTTTATATCACCACGGATACTGTCGTTATCACTGGATTATTCACTTCCATTACTAATCATCATTATTAAAAGCCATTACTAGCTCAATGTACAGAAAGTTGAGTAATCTGATGCAAGTAATAAATAATATCAGCCCCATAACAAACAGAAAACTAAAATGTAATCCAGTAACGTTAACTCAGGTTACAACATGTCAAATGTTCTGCTTTTAATTGGATAGAAAGATGGATGGAAGATATTAGCTGAACTTTTTATTTGTTTCAAGCTAATTGTTTCTGATCATAAATCTAATCTCAATTCAGATAAAGAATATTTGACATTTTTTTGCTTCCTTTATTGCTTCACTTCCCAATTTTGCTACGAAACCCAGATCTGTCTACAGCCAAAAGTAGTCAGCAAATCATTTTAATGTCTCACAGCATGAAGTAGTAGTTCATGATGCATGACTCAATTTTAAAGAAATTCAAAAACAGATAGAAAAAATAGCTGTTGGAGTCTAGACTTATGAATCTTTTTGGGTCTCCAGTGAACTGCAATGAGAACCATTATACAGAACTGGGGAAAACATGGAACAGCGGTGAACTTTCCCAGAAGTCGCTACCCTAACATTACTCCAAGAGCGCATCACCGACTCATCCTAGAGGTCACAACGTCTAGGATGTTGTCTCAGTTATGGTCAGTTTTCATGATTCAACAATAAAACAAAGACTGGCCAGAAACACAAACAAACAAAAACAACACAACATTTTATTCACACTTTCCAAACACAAAACAAATAAAAAAAACCAAAAAAAAAACATGAAACTTACAGGTCTTGAACTGTTCGTGGAGCATTGACAGAATAACAGGCAACATAAATCATACATGATAGACAAATTCAACGGGAAACAAAGAAAAATCGAGATCTTCAAAGCAAAGGCATAAAGAAGCAGACAGACTAATCAGGGAAAAAGTGGATCAGCCGAGAGAAAAAGAGAGCAGGGAAACTGAGGGAATAGAGTAATTAACACAGCAGCTGAACTGAGACTAAAACGATATGGAAACCAAAGTAGAAAACCTGGCAATAATCTAAGGAAATATTTACATATATACAAGAAGCAGAACACAAGAGTAACAGCAAAAGAACAGACTTATCCAGCAACATATTAAAAGCAATAATAGGTACAAAGAGACAAAGAGAAAAAAGCCACAACTACGAACATAATCAACCCACAAGAGAAAATTACTTTCACTCAATTAAATCCCAAACACACAAGAATGTTAAGCTGTGCATCTTAGTGTGAAACTAAGACATATGGTTTAAAGAAAAGGCAATATCTATGTTCATCATGGTAGCCGTGTGATTTTCTGGGGCTGCTGTGTTTTATCGGGATCAGGACGACTTCCTGTGATTGATGGATCTATGTATCTATTTATTTATGCTCTGCAGCAGAAAATCTCAAATTAACTAATTAATTTTGGTCTAAAGTCAGATTTATGATCTGAAACATTTAGGAGTGACAAAATAGCAAACAGTGAGAAGGCAAGCACTTCTTCACAGCACTGCAAAAAAATAAAAATAAAAAATTGATTTTTCAAAAAGTGATCAAAAATTCGATTTTTTCAAAAATCTTGATTTTCAACATTTTTCATTTTGATAAAAACGTTTTTCATAGAAAACATTTTAACATAAAAATGAAAATATTTTTTTTTAACTGATAAAAATTTTTAATCAAATTGAATTACACTCTGCTGCAGTGATTAATCAAGATCAATCAATGTGCTCAACTTTATAAACTTAACATTTTTAATATTTTGTTTTTTAATGTTTAAGAAGATGTTCTATTGCCTCATCTCAGTTTTGCAGGTTTTCATATTGAGGAAGTTTTAAAACAAGTTTCTGAAATGTTTCTATAAATTCGCTGTTCTTCAGTGGAAGGATAATTCATCGTTACAGCAAGCAGGCTACATTCTGCCTTGGTTTTATCCAGATGGTGTTGCTGGTGTTTATTTTAAGATTTCTTTGGCTCTAGTGGACTTAATTTGAAAGTAATCTGTAGTCGGCAGAGAAGGGGGGCAAAGAAAGTGAGGACGGGATTCGAACTTGGGTCTATAACCTCTTTATATGGGTGGGCCGCTCTAACTGTGGTATTTGTTAAAGTGTAACATGCCACTGAGATCACTGAGATCCTTCACCCTGCTCATTCTTTCACTAACTCTTCAGTGTTGAATCAGAACAAGACCACATAGTGCACTGCTTTGAATTAAGGTAACTCATAAGTGATGCGATTAATCTGCATTATGTAAACGTGTTAAACTTTTTAGATTAATTGCATGTTAATATTGACAGCCCTACTCTGTAGATACACTGACACATACAGCTCGTAATGTCGGCTCTGAAAGACAAGTGCTGAAGCACGACTAAAATGTAAAGCACCAACTTTATCTGAAATATCACAAAAATAAGGTGAAAATTTTATTGCTTATAATTTGATCAACAGTGAGATTATTGTGCAGAAGCCAGAAGAAGTTATCATTGCTTTTCCAGTTGTGCAGGCCTGTCTGCGTGTGTGTGCGTGTGTGTGTTCAGCCCAGTTACCATGAAGGTTATCAGGCCAGCACACAAACCAGACCAGGGGTGTTGAGGAGGCTCCCTGCAGATTATGAGGCATGAGTATGCAGCACCAGGTGCTTATTTTTACCGGCGATTCGTGCGTCTGTTTACCCGCCGCTCTCCCTGCGTTGTTTGTGTGCGCTCGTGTGCAGAACCTCCCAGCAGGAGCAGCCAAAGAGCGTTCCTCTAATGTCATCCTGTGGCCGTCCTCCAGCTAAAAGCCAGCGGCTTTCTCTCCTCCTCCCTCAATGTCACCTTTCCTCCCCTCACTTTTTACCTCCTCTCTTCCTCTGCTCCCTTCTCCTCCTTCTCCGCCCCTACCTCCCTTCCCTCTCTCTCTGTGTTTGTCATTTTTCATCATCTTTGTGTGTTAGCTAATCTCCATCCTCTCGCCGCTCTCGTCTCAATTCATCATCCCTTACTTGGGTCCTGCGCTGAAGGTTACAGAGTTGCTGATAGAAAGGAGATGAGGAATAGATGATCATAAAGACTGACAAGGATGCAACGAGGGATTTAACCTCTATCCTCTTTTCTTACTTCTTATTTCTGCCTTTGTTTCTTATTCTTTGCCTCCATCGCTTTATATTTCCGCTCACCTCCTGCTCCTCCCCTGATCTCTGCCCTTCTGTCTGGTTCCTCCTGATGACATGGCTCATCTCTCCCTCCCAGTCTGCCTCTTCCTACCAACCACCAATTAAGAAGCTTCTCAGAAAGGACATTTGTTCATTTTACACATTTTGGAACTTTACAAACTCAAACATAAACTTCAGTCCTATTTATTGGGGTATTTTGTGTCAAATCAAGTAGGTTGTAGCTTCTAAAGTGGAGAAAAATTATGCTTCTTATTAAAAAATCCAAATATGTGTCTTGAATTTGTGTTCATCCCCCTCCTCAGTCAGTATTTTCTAGGGCTGGAGCAATTAATCATATTAATAACAATGAATTGATTATTGAAAGAAGCATCAACTAAGTCAGTAATTAATTAATTGTTAACTGGAGTATACAGAGTCCAAATAAGGCAATTTGCTGAAAGAACAAGACAGTCAGAGCAGTAATTAAGAAAAACCTGTACAAAAATAAATACATATATGATATAATTAATAAATATAAATATATATATATAAATATATATATATATATATATATAAACAAAAAAAAAATAGTGTCTTGGTTGGAAGACAATCTCCCTGAACATAAAACTAGAACGGCAATGGAATGGTTTACAGGAAACTATATTCATATATTAAAATAACCCAATCAAAGCCCAGGCATAAATTAGATTGAGAAACTAAATTGATTTTCACATTTGCTCCTTCCACCAATGACTACATGTATTTTGCATCTGCATCTATTTGCAGAGAAGATTGGAAAGAATTTATAATTACTAGATTTTCAGGTCTGGAAAAAAACCTCCCTCCAGCTGTAATTAAAACATGACATGTTGTCGCCACACTTTTCTAACTTTAGTTTATTAAAAAAAATAAATACATAAGTTTTATTTTCACTTCACAAGTGGAAATTACCTTGCATTGCTCTGCTGCATAAATGTTTGTTTAAATACTTTGCAGATTGAGGTTTTGACATGAAGAAGTGTGGAAAACATCTAGGGGTATGGCCACTGTAAAACATAAAAAGTTAGACAGTAAAATTCTGTACTTTGATTTGGTTCAATTTGCTCGTATATCAATATACATATATAAATATATATGCACACATGGCTGAGTGTATGAGAGTTGTTTGAGTTTCATATCTTTACACTCATAAGGTCACATTCAGAGCTGCTGCATGCCTCGCTACACAGGACGGCTGCATTAGGCGCTCTGCCTGTCTGTATCTGAAATTCTAATCACCACACACAGACATTATTATTCAGTCTGTGCTCCTACTGGCTGCCTGCATAACCTCCTAAGCTTTGGACTAAAGTTTCAGTGAAAGCGCGCAGGCCGAAGTCCATTTCATAGCACCCATATTTCTGTTGCATATTGATAAAGCCAATCTGTCGGTGACTTTCTCCGTCTTCCCCTCTGCCTTTGCCACTGGTGTCCCCCGCATTCACTGTGAATTCACTGAAACTGTTCCTTTTGTCACCAGCTATTTATGCATTACACATCTCCTAATAATCTGTCTTCTCATCTTTCAATTTTCTCTCCTTTGCTGCCGTCCGTCTCTACATCCCTTTCTTCTGCCTCGCTTAAAGCGGTTCACCTCTCCGCTATCTCCATGCCGGGGCACACTACCCCACTGTCCAACACAATTCTTATCTCGCTCTCTATATTCCTTCATCTCATTCTTTCTTTTTTTTTCATTTACTATCTTTGCCTGGCTACCTCTCACACATTCCTGCTCCGTACGCCCTCCATACGTTCTCCTGCCCGGCCCCCGTCTCTTTCGGGTGAAATGAAACCCAGTCAACGTGAGTTGGTTCAACAGTGCAGACCTCAAGAAAACAGACCTTGAAAAAGGAGATAAACTTTATCAAATCTGCAGTAGCTCACCGCTTTGTGGGCAGTGTGTGTATTTTTACACCCCCCCTACGCCCTGCTCCACCCATCCTGTCTGCGCTCTCCTCCCCTCGCCCGTTTTCTCCTGCTTCTTCTCACTCCGTCTCCTCCTCAGGCAGACACTGTCACAGCCTTGACAGTAAGGAGAGTCTGCAGTGATTAACACTGATTAAAGTGGTTAACAAGTCTCCTTTTCGTTCTGCTGATTTGAAGGTGCATGTGTGGGCTTAGCTGTGAGGCATCGTGTGTTTGTGTTCAACATGTGTCCATAAAGCTGTCACTCATTTCTGCAGGGCGTTGGAGAAGAAAAGTCCAGCTGTGGGAGCTGGAGGTGTAGAGGTTTAATTGGATTGTATAAACCCAAATATCTGTGTTACAGCGGATTTGAAGATATAAAATGAATCAGGACTCTAATGTTTTTTGTTTCACATGCTACATTTTGAACACAAGCAGATTTATTGTGGCTGAAACGGCCAAATTAGCATCCAAGCATTTTGGCATCTAGACGCTGTTTCTTGGAGTTACATCATGGACATTTTGAGCATAAACATAAGACAGAGGCTTTGCCGTGTCAAATAATGCAGTTATATAACTAATTTAATTAAAATAGAATAGTGAGAGGATACCATCCCTGTTGTAGTGTGAACTACAACAAGTAGTTCACACTACAACCACTAGATGGTGGCAAATCACCGTAAGTAGGATCGTTTTCGTGGGTCACATATGTCTCAACCAGCATTTGTGGTGTAGTTATATTCAATAGATCGCTATCTCATATTATACTGTCACGACAGTGTGACTGTTTTAACAAATATATGTAAAAAATATACTGTTTATAAAAGCTTTAGAAACAGTATATAACATACATACTTTTCATTAATCCCACATTTCTGTATTAAAAATAGCTTTTTTATTGATTTGATGTAATATTTTCCTTTCAAATGTTATATTTTCATTAGCTGTAAGCAAAAACTTATCATAAGTATCAGAAATAAAGATCTCAAAACGTCAATCTGAGGGTTAATTATTTATTTTGTGTCTCATTTAGTGAATTGAAACTAAAATAAATTAACCTTTCAAAAATATAATTTATTGAACATGAAGGTACACAGATTACCTGGACTGTATTAAAACCGAGAGAGGATTGATGCCAATTGGTAACACTCATCCAGCATATTACTTAATAGTGGCAACTTTTGAAAACTGGCAGAAAAGTTTTCTGAGTGGTTAAGGATTGGACTGTTGTTTGGAGACCTTTGCACCCTAAACAATATCCAGATAGTTTTTATGGGAAGAAAAGCATTTCTGAGAAATAAACTGTGACTTAGTGCATTTCTGTTTATTGGTGAGATGTTACTTATCCCACGGAGAGTGTGTTCTGTCCTGATACCTGAAAGTGGAGCTCTGCAACCTTAAAAATGTGTCCAAGCTTACAAAAATACTACATTACTTTCCCCCAGGCTTGTTGTTTACTACATAAAACCAAGGTCTCCTTGAAAAAAAAAAAGTGTGTGAAAGTATAAACAATCAATCTACTTGTGCAGCAGGTAGATCCAGGTGTGATCGAGCGGGCTGGCTCAGCCTTGTACGACGAGCCCAGGAGCCCCAAGAGCCCGCGGAGCAGCAACCCTCCCAACTGAGGGAGTTCAGGCTGAGCGAGCCTTTGAGGCGCACAGATTCACATTGGACATGGCTGCCTGAGCCATAAGAACAACTCCATGAATTATGAAAGCACACAAGTCCATTGCTGGAAAGAGATGGAGGTGGAGATAATGACACGATGTAGATAGAAAGATGGTGTAGGGGCAAGCGGGGAGGTAGAAGAAAAAGAATCGCTGGTGCAGGAAGAGGGAGCGATAAGGATTGTATTTGTTATGGAGTAAGAGGGGGGTTGGTTTGGTTTGGTTTGGTATGGATGGAGGGAGGGATTTAAGGAGGGATGCAGGAAGTGTGTGTTTGTCTCTGTAAAACCTTCAGTGTGTTTTCACCAAATCTAACCAGCTGCATGAAGAATGACCAAGTAAGCTGTTGGCATCAGACCCATCGCTCGTCAAAAAAAGGCAACATTTTCACACAGACATCATAACTCGCCGCACGCAGGCTTTGTTCCAGCTTCTTCAAACAGCTTTCACTGTGGAGGTGTGACAACGCGCCAGGCGGGGGATCTTCTGCCCACCATCTCTAAACCCTAGTAAAAAAAAAAAGAGGCAAAGATGAGGGAATTTTTTCTCTGTCGCTCTTTCTTTTGCACCAATTATCTAATGTGTGATCTGTTCGCTTGGCTGCCTGTCATGCTCAGACTGCGGTTTCTTCTGTCTTTTAATCTGTCCAGTAATCTTTTTGCCACTGCTGAGCCGGTGTCACAGCAGTGAAGTCCAAGTCGAGGCAATTCCATTAGGAGATGGCATGAGGCAGCATTCATTAATGGCCCCCGCCAGACGCTGCGCTTCACTTGAAATGAAAGCTTGGGGATATTTGAATTTTACCTGATTCCTCAGGAGAATGCATCGCACCGCGTCACAAAGTTGTTACAGAGACGAGGTTCCGGTTTTCAGAAATCAGGGACTCTGGCTAGTTGAGGAAGCAGGTGGTGTAATTTCCAAAAATAATAACTTGTTCTTTTATGAGTTTGTAATAATAATGAGATGAAAATTTGTCATGATCTTTTGTAAAGACACGGTGGGTTCACAGTCTTAACAACTAAGGAACTAGAATTTTCCAAGTCTGGATAAATATAGAAAACAGTTATGTATACATTTTCAGACTCCATGTTTCATTTGGAAAAACATAAATAAGGTCATCAGTTCACTATCTTATATCACAAGGAAAAAATAATCTTTTGAGCTGCAGAATAATACTTCAGCATTGCTGCTTTCTAATGAGTTTGAAAGTGTATATCATTATTAAAACTGTATATTTTGTTGTTTTTGTTATTTTTTCTGGATATTTTGTGATCTTTGTGGCTTACTGTATGGTCTGCTCCAGGTTTACTTTGCCATTTTACATATAGCATTTTGGTCAATCGCTATTGTCTTGTTCTTTATCGATTGATTTTATTTGATCAGTAATGTTTCTGTTTGAACAGCTTCAAGCTGAAGGCTTCAAATCCTTCATTTCTTAATAAACATTTTTTCTCAAACTAATAAGATATTTCAATCATTGCTACAAAACCCAAGAATGTGAAATGGTTGTCAAATCAAAACAAACAATACAATGGTACCTCAAATATGTGAAGAACAATTCCTTATTTCAAAATGAAGTGAAAATAATGTCGTTTTCTTAAACTTATGCAAAAAAAAAAAAAAAATACTGTCTTTATATAAAGAGACAATAAAACAAGATTGAGATGGTATCTAGCATAATGAGACATTAAAATTATATCATAAAAAAACAAATTTGAAATCTTATTCTAAGAAATTAATTCTGTTATTGGTACGAAACAATCTTGAAATATATTGAAAAATATTATTGAAAACTGTAAAAGAAAACGAGCTTGACAGTTTTGTAATCTCTAAGAAATAATTAAGAGTTTTATTATCTCTTTTATTAAAACAAACACTTGACACATGGAACAGTTGAAATTTAATGCAACAAAAACTCAATATTTCATTTGTTGAGGATAAAGAGATCAGCAAATTTCTAAATAGTATCAAAAACATTCAAAGCCAAAGTAGATTTTGTACAATTTTGGAGCTTTTAGTATTAAGAGATTGAGATTTCATTTCCCAAACACAGTTTAAAAAATCATCACTGCTTCCAGTTTGATGACAGAGATGGGATGAAAATTCATTGAGACATTTGAAAATTTATGTTTGAGACCCAAGAACTGTTTATGCAGAGGATATGTCACATGGTGAGTGTGCAGGTGTGTGTGTGTGTGTGTGTGTGTGTGTGTGTGTGTGTGAGAGAGAGAGAGAGAGAAACTAAAAGAGTATTATTGTTCCTGCCTGATGGCGAATTATTATTACTATTATTGCAGTACTTTAAATTGTTTTTCAAATAATTTCTGACCAGCCTGGGGTGATCAAGCTAAAACTCACCTTATTCTCCTCACCAGACAAATTTACGCTCCATTTTTACAAATATTAAAAAATTTTTTTATGTTCCATTCCCACTGCACCCACTGATCCCAGTTTCCCTCCCCGGCACCATGTTCATGCCCCAGGAGCTGTCTTTTTTAGAAACTGTCCTGAAGAACTAAACATGCTGCCAGATGCCTCATATCAAACAGCTGCAGAATGCCGCTTCCTTTCTGTCCTCAGTTACATAAGTGCCTCCTGTAAATGTGTACCAGCAACGTTCACCATTCATAGCCTTGGGGGATTTAGAGTGATTTTAGCCTGAGAAGAGTAACACACAACTTAGAGAGACAGGAACATGGAACAATCAAAGGAGAGAAACCATGCAGGTGAACGGATAAAGGGCCGTGAAGGAGAGTGAGAAAACGTGTTCAGCAGCCAGTCAATTATTCAGAAGAGAAAAGGTCTGTTGCATCCTGGGAGCAGCTTTCAGCTCGTCCGCCTGGCATCACCTGCTAATGGGCCACAGATTGACATGCTACCTGAGCAGACTCTCCTCACCTTCGCCCCCCTCAAAGCCTCTCTCCTCATCTGGACAGGCTCTTATCAGTCCTCTCTGGTGGCTCATGTAAATAATTACTCCATGACCACCATGGTGTGCAAGCTGTTTGCACAAAGAAGTGGAGATAGATGAAAAAAATAATGTGCAATATTTAGCTAAAATGAGCTGTCTTTCTGAGCTACGTCGTTTTGCTCAACTCAGCACATTTAGACATCATTAAACATCTTTTTACATACAGAGACAATGTAAACAATTATTTACAAAAATAATCACAAGCTTAATGGTGAACTAAACCTCATTTTAGGTTTTATGTTGGCCAGGAAACTGGTTAACAAAACAAACCTGCAAAGCATAATCCAAAATAGTCCAAATAAATTAGTTAAAATACAATAAGTTACTTTACAAACTAACAAACTGTAGAAAATGTATAATCCAAAAACATAAAATGTTAAACATTT
This sequence comes from Alfaro cultratus, assembly GCA_903066825.1. NCBI lineage: Eukaryota > Metazoa > Chordata > Actinopteri > Cyprinodontiformes > Poeciliidae > Alfaro > Alfaro cultratus. Next base: position 65,946 of record CAEFZX010010424.1, read on the forward strand.
ACAAGTAAAGTTTGAGATTAGATGAGCGTGACATTTCTTGAAAATGCACAAGTTTTCACAATGTGTTTGGAGGTATGTCTAAACATGATTCGCTATTACAATTTAAGACTCTTTGGTCCTGGATGAAATAGTCAACATGCAGCATTAAATTGATATCAAACAGCGACAGAGACGTATTGTTCGAACTACAGTAACTGCAAATTGCTCCCACAAAGTTTAATTTGTTGATTTTTTTTCTAAAATATTCTAAACAAAATGCAGCTTGCTGGGAAGCAGAAAGCCCAAGGTGCAATGCTTCTTGACACACCACTGGCTGGTATTTGCAAAGCATCAAGGAGTGTCGTTCATTTTACTTTGTGCTGATCGGCTGCAGCCCCCAGAGTGGAGAAAAAGAAGACTTCTGTGGTAATGTCGAGACAGTTTCTTCTGTGTGTACTGATGCACGTTAGCATATATTTTATGGTGTTTAAACTCCTAAAATGTGCCAAAATAACCCAAGGGAATATATATAAAATATAAATGAACCAAATTTCACATAAACTAGAGAAAACACAAAAAGTCATGATGAGTTTGTTTTTATTGATCCCTTGTTTCACATCAAACCTACCTGGACTGTTACCAAAAATCTCGACTTAGACTCATCTGACAAAAAACACAATTCCTGTTAAAGTTCTGGTACATTTCAGGAAACATATTTATGATATTTAAGGTTGGAACAGAACTGCATACTGAACATGTGGGCAATATCTTATTGTTGCTGTAGAGGCTTAGTGACAAACTTTTTTTAGTACAGCTTGAACTGCAACGAAAGGCTTGTAGTGATGGTTAACAGTCAGTCCATGGTGTCTCTTGCTTCATTCTGGTCTGTTTTACGTTAATTTTGAATGTACGTGATTTGTGACATTTTATCTGGCTATGTTGTTTTATTGCCTTTGAAATTGTTTTATGTTGTTAAAGGGCCATCTGGGGACATTAATTGCAAACTAGCTAAGGCTATAAATGTTATAGTGTTCAGTATTTATTCATGCTTAACATTTGTTCTCATGCAAACAAACAAGAAAGAAAGAAAGGAAGAAAGAAAGAAAGAAAGAAAGAAAGAAAGAAAGAAAGAAAGAAAGAAAGAAAGAAAGAAAGAAAGAAAGAAAGAAAGTAGAAACCTTTTCTCATCTCTGACTGCAATGTTAGTAAGACATTTTTTGTTTAGGCAAAAACTGTCTTACAAATTTTCTCATTTATAGAGATCAATGCAATAAAAGCACTTTCTCTAAGGCGCTTTCCAAATGGGAAAGCGCCTTAGAGAAATGGGTTTCTGTGTTAAGGCAAATTTATACTTTGGGGAAAAATAAAACGCTGTACTACTATACTGCTTTACTATTACCAGAGTTTCCTTTTTTGATTTAATAATAAGGGTCCATCTGAAAGCACAGTATGTGCTTATGGGGAAGGAGTTTATAAGTTTTTTACTTCTTCCTGCTCCTTTTCCAGCGTGTTACGACTGTTGTGGTACAAAAACATGCATCTTTTCCATTCCTTGTTCATGTCTGTTACTTTATACTGCTATCATGTTCGAAATAAATAAATAAATAACAAATAACTATTGCTAGCTTGCTATACAAAATAGCTAACTTAAAAAGTATGGTGATTTTGTAAAGACAACAATTTTTTAGCATAGAGTTATTTCTTCACCAGATGAATGTTCTCAAGTTAGAGGTTGGATTATTTTTTAAGTTAATTGTTACATTATAAATATGCAATCAAATATTCTTTAGTTTGTATTTACACTTTTCTAGCAGTGACAAAAAACTTTCTGTGTGGCTGTAATGCAAACAGAGTCACTCTGGCAGTCATAATATTATAATACTGAATTACCACAGCATGTAGTGATGACTGAGCATGCCCATGTTTCTTAAAAGAGCATCCACTTGCGTCCTTGCAGGAGAGTTTTGTATCTACATGAAGCCCTGCGACTGCTGGGTCCAGGAGATAAAATACCCGATTTATTCTACTTCCATTAGGCTGGCGCTGCCTGAAAGTGGTCCAGTCTAAATCTGACCCAGAAGTATTTTCCTTCATCTTTCTTTCCACTTTTCTCCTTCTCCCTCTCTCCCTCCATTGTTCTCTGTGCTTTTATTTTTTTTTTGTACTTGCTCAGAAGGCGATGTGTGTGCCAGCCCTAAGAAGGAGCTTAAAAAAAATCAAAAATGAACTCCCTGCCGTGGTCGGCTTCCTGAGAGAGCAGACGCTGCCCCTCGCACTCTGAACTTCAAAGCTTGCATACGAAGCTCTATACAGATAACATTAAGTGCCACTGTTGCTCTCTGTAGACTCCAGCACACATTTTTCATATATTTTCTCATCTCCTATTGTCTTCATTTGCGCATCTACTCCATCTCTAATAACAAATTTATAGCTTTTTTTCTTTATGTATGAATGCTCAGCTGCGTTTTTCTGAATGTTCAACCTTTTCAGACCTTTTCTCGGGTTTGTGGTCTCTTCTTTAGCGAGACAGCTGGAGATTGGCAGGATAAGTAGTTTGTTTTTGGATGTAGCCTGGTGGACCAGCGTGAGCTGCCTGGCACAGTCGCAGAGGGTGTGTATTGTGAAGAATTCATCTTGATGGCACTGTCTATTGTCTGTCACAGCTCCTCTTGCTGGGTTGCTTTTTGTTTACTTTGCCGTCTCTATTTTGGTTCTCTTTCTCTCTAAAGTCAAAATCTTGTACTGAAAAATGAACAAAACAGAAAACGAACCTCTTCCCTGGAATAACGTGAAATAAAAAGTGCTGAAATGTCTGCCGCAACTCTAAAGAGAATTTTACATTGGGTTACTTGATGAGCGCGAATGTTTCCTTTAAGATTGTTCATTATTTAAACTCTCTTTTGTCTTTTGTTGAGATTGAAAAGATGTTCCTGCATAATGCATTATGTACGTACAGTACAGCATCTTAATGTTACTGTTTTTAAATATAACAGGAAAATCCTATCCTACTATCTCAAAGTCAAACTGTTGATCATGTTGGTGAGAATATGATCAAATATAAATTTTAAAGGATTTGGTCTTTGACATCCTTGTTTTCAATACTTTGACCCTTTTTGCCAATTGGACAACAAGGGTAAGGTTAGAGAGGAATCTTTAACCATTATCCAGAGTTGTAGGTTCTCTTTTATGATCTCTTTAACTTGTCCTACAGGTTATTTGAAATATTTACTTCTAAAGTCTGAAATGGGCTTTGAAAAAGCTTGATTTTGTAACAGGTGAACCATTTTGGTCCTAATTTCATCGTATATTTTGGATTAATATTCTGTCGGAAGGATAGGATGGAAAATTTTAATAACTTCCTCCTGCTTGAATTTATTTACAATTACACAATTAAATACATTATTCATGGATCTGTTGTCAATCAGATTCTAAATTAAGTAGAGATTGCTGATTTAAAAAATTAAACATATTTCAAAATTTTGACATTTGTTATGCAAATATGCTTAATTAGGCAAAACTCAGACTACTGGATGGTGACAGTATTCTCTAACCGGTTATAAATCTGTAGACGTCAGACTCTCTTCTTTCGGCGTTCACTGTGTTTCAGATGTTTGGTGCTTTTAAATTAGCTGCAAATAATTCTTGTAAATCTGTAATTCTTGTGTGCTGATATTGTGAGCTTTTATAGTGATGCAAAAATGGGGCTTCTGGGGTAAAATGTTAAAAAACATAACCTTAAATGATAAATTTTGCTGAGTACACATTGGTTTTAGTGACTGGTCAGGAGCATAAATTATTCATAGATGCAAATGTTAGAGCATACAGTTTCTAAAATTGTCGCAGAATCATCACTTTATATATAAATATTGCTTAAATAACTGTATTACAGCTACTTTTTCACTTGGTAGTGAAAATAAGTGATTTTCTTTTTATATAAGGGTCTCATTATGAAAGACTGAGAAGGGAATATCAATCATGAAATCAGAGTACATTCAAGCATTCATGCAAGTAATCAAATCCTCCGCCTCCCTTGTGTTTGGCAAGGAAAGAATCATCTGTCCATCCTGTTGGATTTCGGCAACAAGCCACCTTCTGTTTCATATATCATTTCAAAAACCAGTTGCATGTCCCTCCTGTATTCATCCCCGCTGAAAATTAATCACAGCCACTGACAGTGTTGTCTTTGTCTTTTTTTGCCAGCTGCCTCCACAATGGCTTCAATTTACTCCTCATAACTTAAACTATTCTCATGAAAATCCTTTAAGCTCATTATTTCACGATACAGTGTCATTTAAACTGTTGGTTCAGTTCATTAGGTTGATTTTGGATCTTTACAGGAAAACTGTGAACGATTTGTGCTTTTTATGATCCTGCTGATCTGACTCTGATGAGAGGGTTAATAGGGAGATACAATTAGAGACACACCTTCAATGAGATGGATGCCTTTTTTATCTGCATGTTGCAAAGCATAATCACAGCAATAACTCAGCAGGTAACATCACCAATAAGGACTGTCCATGAGTATGGACCAGCCTGTAATGCGATCCTACTACGAAGGATTTCTGTCTACAGTTATTAAGTGAGAAAATATTCCCACTTTATATCCATTCACTGCCTATACCGGCTTATCCTTAAAAGACAGTGGTGCCGATTTCCAGTGATTATTGGACGGGAGGTGGGGGACGCCCTGGACAGGTCGTCTGGGACAGCGGTCTCCAACCTGTGGCTCTTTGGAGTTTCTGCAATGGCTCTTAATAACTGTGACTAAAAAGGGTAAAAAAGCAACTGATGTTGCATTGAATTTCCACAACAGAATGACACAAAAAATACTGGTAATATTTCTTAGTTAAAATTTTTTCTGTCATTAATTTAGAAATTAGGTGCTTTTTTAAAAAACTTACATCATTTTCCAAAAATATCAATAGCTTAAAGAAGAAAATGGATCCATCTTCTATTCTAAAAATAGAAATAAAATGGTGGTTCTTTAAAAATGACTACAAATGTCGTTGTAGATATTTATTAAAAGTTACCAACAGTCACTTTTTCTAAAGGTCATTTAACATTTTGCAGCTCTAAACAGACCCCTGACCTATGACCTTCTTGCTTTAAGGTGTTCATGGTGCCCACCATGTGGCCTGGATTCACGTTTTGTTTTTCAAATGTACTGTTTTTGCTTCCTTGCTAGTTCTTTTATTATCATTGTTATTATTTATTGGTGACATATATTTCTTTGTCCCATAATTAGCTTTTGTTTTGATGAATAAAATCATTTGCATAGGAAGTGTACATCAAGCAGTGAAGTGGCCATTAACCCACTAGATTAGTAGATAGACTGTAATTATTCTAAATGTATTTTTTAAATTAACGCAGAATTCAAAACAGTTTCCAGGCTACAGTGAGGAATCAGGTTTTAACATGTTTTAATCTTATTTGACTTTTTTGGTTTTCTCAAAAACTTCACCCCTTAAATCAGGGGTGTCAAACTCCAGTCCTCAAGGGCCGCTGTCCTGCAGGTTTTAGATGTGCCACAGGTACAAAACACTGGAATGAAATGGCTTAATTACCTCCTCCTTGTGTAGATCAGTTCTCCAGAGCCTTANTTCAGGTGTGGTGCAGCAGAGGCACATCTAAAAGTTGCAGGACACTGGCCCTCGAGGACTGGAGTTTGACACCTGTGATATGAAGGCTAAATACTCACATGTTGAAATGATGACGCTGAAAATTTAAATGCTATTGAAAATCTGCATACTTGCTGAACTTGCGTCTGATTAGCTTATAAGTTATTTTTTTGCCCTGAAAGCAAATATTACTAAACTGAATAGAAATAATCATCCATCCATCCATCCATCCATCCATCGATTTTCTTTACACCATTGTCCCTAATGGGGTCTGGAGGTGCTGCTGCCTATCTCCATATACGTTCCGGGCGAGAGGCGGGGTCACCCTGGACAGGTCGCCAGTCTGTCGCAGGGCAACACAGAGACAGACAGGACA
>CAEFZX010010426.1:0-10900 GCA_903066825.1 Alfaro cultratus
ATAGGCAATGTAAAAAAAGAAAGTCCCACAAAAGAATAAGCAATACTGTAGAAAATGGATGTATTTGGATTATTTTGGTTAAATAGTCACCCTGAGTCCAAAAACATTAGCCAGATTATATTTCTTCAAAACAAGTCTACATGTAGAATGTTTTCATCTACTCATGTTTTTGCATGGTGCTCTTTGTCCCTTCATCAGCACCTCCTGAATGCAAGATACTATCAGTGCTGTCCAATCAGCAAGGTCACAAGTCTTGGCTGTACATGGTTGTCTACTGCCAGGTGTTGTGGAGGTTGGCAGTCTGTTACAGCTGACAACATTTATGTCACAAAATACAACTTTTGCCATTGAGAGCAATCAATTTGCTTCTGAAGATGAAAAAAAATCTATCCTGTATCACTCTGCTGGCAGCTCTCACTGTCAGTCTAATGCTGCTTTCCATGGTGGCCCAGAAGGGTCAACATAAAGCCACAATGCAAATACAAGGCTTTAATATGATAACTACATATTTCAGTCCAGCTTTGACTTCGAGTAATGTCTACACAAACAGATTGTACAGAATACTAGGTTGTGTCAACCTGGTTAAATGGTTACACCAACAACAATGTATTTTTCACCTGGGTTTTATATTGAAAGCAGCCATATTAAATTTAGAGTTGGCTGAAATCTAAACTTTGATTTTAGTTGTTTTTCTGTTTTTTCTTTTTTTCTTTCTGGAATAATGAATGTCTGACTTTAAAGTGCAAATCTTATACATCCTATATGCCAAAAGCATGGAGGTGGTGCCTATTTCCAGCAGTCATGGACACATTGTCATTTCATCACATGGAAACATAGAGGCACTCTGGACAAATAACCTTACACATGCACATGTATGCACACGCACCCATATCTAGGAGCAATGTAGAGATTCCAATTAAACATTCATGTTTTTGGACTGTGGGAAGAAGCCAGCATACCCACGCCTGCACACGCAGAGCACTCAAACTATAATAAGAGACTCAAACTGGAATTTGAATGCAAGACCTTTTTGCTGCAAGTCAGCGCTGATATCAACAGGGATCTTGGGCATCCTCACCAAATGAGACATTAGATCGTAATATGTGAAACTGGTGATGTATTCAGACTTTAGCATGGTCAGGAATTCTGCCAGAAAGTTCCAACTAGTAATTTACTAATGATCAAAATGAGAAATGAAAACCACTACAAAGATCTGAGGATGAAGCATTGCAGTCAAAGTCAGAATCTGTTGTCTCAAATAATGGTGAAGTCTGATCAATATTTTCAGCTTAACATTAATAACATTTATGTTAGGATGAGAGTTTCCATCTGGTATTTTTCTTTCTTTCTTTTTTTACGTATTTCTAATGGACTGGCATTTGGCAATTCAGTGTATTAATCACGGCTACAGTCACAGGCTTCTTGCCACTGCAAAATACATTTGAACATTTATTCATGCTTTTATTCTTAACTAAATGCACAAGCACATCTGAGTTGTTTCACTTTTCTGTACTAACAGACTACAGTGTTAAATAATGAGTGAACTTATCAGTTATAAATAAGGTGAAGCCTTTAGTTGAATCATTTGAGATTTGATCAATGGTTTAGGTTCTGAGCACTGTTGGGAACCAGTTTACTAAAAAGAGAACATAGTGTCTTATTACCGCAGCCTTACCTTCTGCCACTGTCACATAATAGTGTAATCTGTCGAGAGGTGGAGAGAGTAATATGGCCACATATCTCAGGAGGTTTCAAAATACTGTTCCTCTGAAATCCCAAAATTGGACTGATTTCATGGCGCATCACCCCAGATATGCCAATGGAGCGTGAAATTGAGTCACTCAATGTGAAAAAATGAAGAAAAAAATTCTGTTTTTTTTTTCTTTTCCATTCCTCTCCAGAGAAGCGTGTAGAGATCCTTTTTTTTTTTATTTCAGCCGTATGCAGGCACTGCTTTGGTCTTTCATTTCCAAAGCAACTGAGTGAAACAAACCCGTATATTATTGACAAAAACAACCATTTTACATGAAGGAAGTACCCTTTCACAGCTAATCAGCAAATGCATGAAAATGAATAATGGTGTTCCCAAGGCATACTGGCAAAAAGATATCACGTTTGATGGATATATTTGATATTAGAGGTAAGCTTACTGCAACAGGTGTGATTAAACTTTAATATTCAGATGTGACTTCTCATAAACCAAATTACATAACTTCCTTGCAATGTGACAGCAAGCAAAAAATGACATACATATGTTTTTCAAAGATACTATGTTTCCTTAAGTGAGTGACTCCTAAGAAAGCAGTGCATTGCAGTCCTGGTGGTGCCTGGAAATAGTTCTGCAGCACCACCAACGCTTTGATATTTACCTTATTTTTAACTCCTACATAGTGTTGCTAAAATTATTTTGTGATTCAATTCCAGTGTACAGAATTTACAACCTGTTTGTAGTAGGTATAATGTCAGGTATAAGCAGGATATTTTATGTGGAGTACAAAAACATGTAAAATCCATATTTAGAAAGAATTAGTGCAAGACCAAAAGATCATGCTGTTTACTTTGGTCAGGTGGAAAATCTTTCCTGCAAACATTGTATCAGGAAACCACCCACGTTGTGCTCTGTAACTGCATTCATGTCATAGAACCTATATACTCTCTTTTAAATATTTTAAAATATCACCATCTGCTGTGCGTTTTTTTCATATGATAGGCGATTTTTGGATGCAAATTCACTACTTCCTTACAGTTTTAACTGACGCTTTTGTCTGCTCCAGCCAACGTTTACATTATTTCCACATTTCCCTGGACTAAAACAACAAGCAAAAACTGACTTAAATGTCACAAATTGAAATCCCACTCTCTAAATGGCTTGCCTGCAGAACTCGGAGTCATTACATGAAGCTACAGTTGCTAAAAACTGAATATGTTAGTACCTAACATTTTGAATGTATTTTATTGTTTCAGAGTAGAATCACATCCACACTAGTGTGTGCATTTGCGTGTGTGTATACACACATGTTCTTTTAGAAAGACTAAGTACTGAAAAAAATTAACCAATACTTCTTTTTCCACAAATCAATCCTCAACATGTCATCTTTGACAGAAATTCTCACCGTTTTCACAATCAAAACTAAAGAAGTTTCAGGGGTTGGAAAATATCAACAATCATATACTCATATAGTCACTTATAGAGACACATGCCTTGCATGAATTAAATCTTCCTCAGTAATGGAAAGAAATGAAATCGGCACACAAATCTGTGTGCAAAACATCAGCCTTTGTGAAAATTAATTTAATAAGGTCTGAAAAATAAGAATTCTTTTTTTTGTCCGTTTTCACATACAAGGCAGTAAACGTCATGTAAAAGTCAAACTGTGTTTTCACACCTTGTGTAATTACGAGTGTGAATTTTGACCCCATCTTTATATCACAAATGGATTGGGTGCTGACAGCTCAATCTGGTAATCAAACTGTCAAATCAAAGGGCAGGCGATTTTGTTCCCTTCAACTCCGTTGCAGGTCATGAAGGTGAAATTTGCAGGGATGCAGTAATTGTTTTTGAGAGTGTAGTTGATATCCACAGTCAGATCTAATAGATTTCAGATCATTGAAAAATAAACTTAATTAGGAGTATAAACAAGGCAGCAAATGCAAATCAGAGATTACAAATGACTCAAGGACAAACAGGAGAAAGAAATATAATCTCTATTTTGATCCAGTGGGAAACATAAAAAGATACATCATCCTGCACCGAGTCATACCTTGGAGTGGGATCACTTTCTTTTATCTGTGGATCTTTTAAACTAATCTAGTATTGAGGCAGTGTCCTGGTCCTGGTTTGTATGATGGATTGCAGGTTTTAATGTTTTGATATATTTATTCAGAATAACCACAGCTTGAGGTGACAGTGTAAAATGGGTTAGCTTTGACAGCAAAAATATTTGAATGAGATCAGACAGAATCTCTAATAACCCATTTTTGTTTTTTTCTTCAGCTTTTATAAAGTATATAAATGTTGTTTGAGGATTTTATTAGATGGTAGTTTCCAAGGAAATTTTTTCTTCACTTTTTCTCTCATACAGGACAGTAAGGACATTTGTACCGTTTTTCTTACACACATTTGTGATAGTATTGGGGTGCAGCCATAGATACAGTTATAGTATAAGACTTTCCCATAGATATCATACAATCCCTCAATTCATCATCAAATGCCATAATCAATCAAGTCAAGGACTGAACTTAGGTCAAGCACAGTGCCCAAAGCAATCTCTATTCATCAGACCTAACCTTGGAATGGTCATCTTCTCAACTGATTTTTTCCAGTGACACGTTTAATGCATAAGAGACGTAACATTAGCTCTGTGACGGACTGAGACTGGATCACGGATCAAAGATTAAAGGATGGCATTTGTTATATCTGCAGTGTGGTACTTTTAAATACAGTGTGGTAGCCAAGACAATTAGTTGAAAACCTGTTCTATGAATGATTCAGTTTTTGTTACACACTGGAAAAATGTTTTGCAATTACCCTAAAATGTTTTAGAAACTAGAAACTACAACTGAACACAAGTAAGCACAACCCAAACATTGAGAGATGGAAAAAGAAAAACAACTTGAAATAAAGGATGTGTAGCACACAATCTATCCATTCCAAGCCCATCAAAAGGACTAATTAAAAGGCAAAAACTTGCAGAATCTTTGCCGCTCAAGTTGTAGGTGCAATTTGAGCAGATCCTGTGTGACTCTTCTCTGTTTTTCGGAATCACTTCTGGGGTTAGTACAAGCCATGGATGGTGTGCATGCAATTTGATTGAGAGTAGACTGCATTTGTTGATTTACATCACTGCCTACTCCAAAAAAACCCAACATTTCAACCACCGCAGTAAACTGACAGAACCACAGTCTATCACAGAGCTGCTCAGTGTGGAGGAGCATAAGTATGACTTGAATCAGAATGACTGGGATTTTGCTGCTCTGCAAGCAACATGCTTATGAGGAAAACAGGAATGCAATTAAGAAGTGAGGAACTGTGCAGCTCTGGTCAAAGTTCTGTCGGAATTAGTCTTGCGCAGGCTGGTGTGAAACATTGGAACTACATAATATTAGTTTGGCTTTACACTCATTTTATTGTTATTTTAGTTTAAATAAAGTGCAGGTTCTCCAAAGCAAAACAAACAGGAAAAAAAAATGATGCAAAAAAATGCAGTGAGTTTGGTGTAACTGATTCAGTTTATACATCCAGGACTGCACTGAAACTGAGGTTTCACAAGTTTTCTGGGATGCAGTATTACATCACAACCAGAAGATATTCTGAAAAAGTTTGTGATACATATACAAGTTCTACATTTTTAATCAAGTCTGTTGTTAAATAGTTTAAATAAAGTGCAGGTTTTCCAAACCTGCCCTTTATTGTTGCAGGCTTTGGCACGTCTACATTTTTAATCAAGTCTGTTGTTTTGCAAGTTATTGTGTATCAGATAACACACGTATAAAAGAATTTGAGGGAAATGATGCAATTCGTCTTGGTGAACAAATTTAATAGCAGAAAAATTGATTTTCCTGTACTTGGTTACAAGACAAGCTGTAGACAATCAAATCAACCAACTTCAGGTTCAGTGTAAAAAATTGCTATTAGATTCTGTAATGCTGAAAAGTCAGTCTATTCCAAATGTTTACTTGAATTAGCCAAAAAAAAAAAAACAAAAAAAAAAACTTGTTTGAGTAAAATGTTTTCAATTTTTAGTGAAAACGTTCAAATCCATAATAAATTAGTGTTTTCTTTGTTCTGTGTTATTCTCTGAGGGCACTGGAACTCCTTAAAAACAAAACACTGGCGTAGCAATACATTATATCTGCCACTGAAACCTCTCTGATTTACATTACTCTGCTCAGTGTGGGGACCCCTTAAAATAGATACCAACAGATGGTCACAGCAGACAACTTGGCCTCTTTCAGCAAAAGAGTGGAAAAAATTATGAAAAACCTGATGATTTCATTGCTGTTATTTGGCAAAGAGAAAATGGCAAATGTTCCTGTGGGTCGTTTTAGATTTTAGTAGCATGTTTGGGTCAGGGGTGTCAATTATTGACAAAAACAACGGGCACTTTTTTTCATCTTCATATGTCAGAGCTATAACTATTTTATAATGAAGGAATATATCTTTTTGACAAGCAATGCTATTGCATCAGTGTTTACTGGCTTGCTTAATACTGCTCCTATTACTGAGACAGTGTTGTCATTGTAGGCTTAGGCAGCAAAGCAAATGTCTGCTATGGTGTTAACAGCAAATATCGCCTTTATAATGCATGAATACTTGACATGTGATATAAATGAAGCATTTAGGTTTATGCAACCAGGAATGAAAAGCCCTTGACCATGAGCCTTCATCTTTTCCCAGTGTTTTAACTTGACTTTTAACATTTTACGCACTCGGTCACTGTTTCATAACTGCCATATAAAAGTTGTGATCCAGTGACAAGGTTGAACATAATGAGATTCTTCTTGTGGATTTATTGCAGCTGACAGAAGTTTTTACTCTGGCTAGACACAGTTTGGTGACCTCCACCTAAAGATTAAATTTAAACCTTAAAACAGGAACAAGATCATTTTGCCTTATTCTTTAGCATTAATCAGAATTCCACCCACTACTAACATGTTTTCCACTAACAAAATGCTTTATGCCCTGAATGTTTCTCCTGTTTTTCACATCTGACTTCAGATAGAAATGAAATGAATTTTAGTATTTATTTGGATGTTTTTAATTCCCAAAAAACTGAATGAACTGTAAAACCCTGTGATAGATAATTGCTTCCATGTGAAGTTAAATTAAATATCTATAATTTATGTCCTTATCACTTCTTCAATGACAGATTAGAGTATTCTGGTGATGTTGTAATTCTTTTTTTTTTACTTCATCTGTAAAGAAATGGGTCACTTTTTGGTGTCTTTTAAATTACAGTTGCAAAAGTTGGATTTCTCTGTTCTCATACCAACACCGACTCGTGAGCTGACTTCTCCAAAATGAATCCAAATAACTCAATTTTTTAGTCTTTTTTTTTTTCTGATTGGAGAAACAATTTCTGTTTTTATCGAACACTAACATTTTATAGATTACGAAACATATTCCTTTTTAACCTTGCACATTCAACCTCAGAAGCAGTTTTCCCATCCTGAGCGAAATATTTATTTATTGTGAAAGATGTAGACAATTTTTTTGGTCTTGTACCCCTATGTAAATGCATTTGGACATAAACAACAAAAAAGCACACCTAAAAAGAAAAAAAATGTATATTTCAGGTGTACATAGAATTTCAAGGAGAAAATCTATTCAGTGATTATCCTTCTGGTGAGAATTTCTGAATTTCTTTGAAAGCTTTATCAGCTTGGAACTCTTATCTGTGTGACTCTATTGATTGCTCGATGCGCTAACCAAGGTGTATATAGAACGGCTCTCAAAGAACAGGAAGGCACTGCTTGTATCTACAGTACAGATACCTGTGTGTCATCTCTGAAGTACAGATGGGTATCAACTGTCTGTCTCATCCTTTTGTTATATGCTATTTCTTTTTTCTTCACGCTGCCTACAGGCAAGGACCTAATGAGGTCGGAAAGAAGCTTCATAAATGTGGATGGGACTAGGAAATTCACTTCTATTGTCCAATTGAGAATACTTAAAAGAATGACTAAAATTTTAGAACTTATCATCATCTTTAATAAATCAAATGTCCATCGTTTTCTGAATTGCAGATGACACGTTCCTTCTGTAACTCTTAATCTTATAAGCATATTACAGAGAATGTGCCTGAGCCAATTACACATGATGAGAAAAGGATGTCTGAGTTCTGTCTTGTCGCATTACAAATCTAATACTTCACACGAATCATTTACATGTGACCCCTGTCTCACCTCCTAAGTTTTGCCATCTGAGGTTCACTGTCCCCTGACGCTATGTCACGTCACTAAACTTATTACATTTCCACATGACAGACTAATGTTTAGAGAAGTTAATTTATGGATCTGTCATACATTGCATGCATTCAGTGGGAGACAGAGAACCATGTAAACTCGGGCATTAGAGGAACATTTTATAATAACTTAGCAGATGGAGGTGTGCAAACAGAAATATGACAAACAGTCAAGGGACAGACATTTCTGGCAATCAGTCTGCATTCCAGAAAGTATGGACTTTTTGGCATCTTAAAGAGGATTACTGATGATCAAACAAGGATATTAATATTTTAAAAGCCCTCTCTCTTTTACTACTGCCAGCTATTCACCGAATAGCAGGTTAAATGATCAATCATGCCTACCATTAAATAAATCATGAACAGTTTTTCTTCTTGAAATTGGCTCATTTCAAGTGGATTTGTTGAATGCGGTTGCTTAAAAAAATCCTTGTGTGAACTGCTTCCACTTCATTTGCTCAATCAAGAGGTACATTTATTGCACTTGAAGCCATAATCCCAGTGATCACAAAAGCTCCCATCTCTCTGCACTCCCCTGTCATATTGTCAACATATCTGATATTGACCAAGTGCTCTTTCAATTCCCACAAACCAGAGGTCTACTCAAACCAAACGGAGTGGGTGCGCTCTGGTTACAGTTGCAATAGAGGCCAGAATAAATAAATACAAATCTAATACAATTATAGTTCATTATTTCTGAATTGTTTATCAAAATATCTTGAGATTTTGAAAGCAGCAGACCCTATCAAAGCAATTATTTCCTCGGGCTTGCCACACTTGACATGACAATGCAGGAAAACCAATATCATTTTACTCCTTAGCTACTACAATTAATAATAGTCTCTCTGGAACGCATGCCTGAAGAGTACTCTTCCCCATAGGGGACAAGCAGATGTAATTATTCTTCTTAATTAGTGGTCTAAAAGTATAGCTGATTAAGTTGTGAGATGGGACTTTGACTAATTCAATTTAGGCCACACTCAGAACCAGTTTGAAGCATCACTGAAAATAACAATTCCTGCTGTGCAGCCAAGAATAAAACACCCAGACGTTTAGATTTCACCCCTGAGATTAAAGTAGGTGATCAGACTGTTCATCTCATAGCTAAATATAGCTATGAGACATGACAAGGTTTGGGCTTGTTTAGTGGAATGTCACCATTGTAATTCAGACCTGGCCAACCACCATCACACCTTATATTGCTGTGTAATTATTTGATTAGCATCTCTCAGAAAAACCCTTTAATTTCTATTAGATTTAATAAAAAACAGGGTGATTAATCAATTCGAAAGCTCACTGTTTATCAGCTCTGGCTGAACACGCCTATGTGACTGAACTTATAAAAGCTAAGCAAAATCATCATTCAGAGAATGATTTTCAGATATTCTCTCTGTTGGATATCCATACTGCTTTTGACTAAATGTAGGATTTTGTTCTAATTAACAGAGATGCACCAGTCAAAACTTGGGACTAATGTTCAGTATTTGTACAACTGTGACCTGAGAATACAGATTTTGATCTGTTCAATTTCCTCCTTCAGAACTATAATGTAGGAAGATATGAAAAAAAGCTTTCAAAATATTCTTGCTGTGAATAGTGTCTAATTATTTATCTTGTGAGAGACAAATAGTAATTACTCTGTTTTTCAGAGTAATTATTGAAAAACAAGGCTTTACTATTTTTTAAAATATGGACAAATTGATTGTGGAGTTGACATTTTAAATTGTTGTTAGCATCAAATATTAGAAATAAGCACCAAGTGTATCTAATATGTAATATAGATTATTATCTTATTGAAACTCTGAATTTTTTAAAAGCCTGCAATATTTGAAATCCAAAAGTAACTATGCCATCCAGCCTCTGCTTTAGTCTTGCTTTCTCTTTGTCTTACAGTTTGAATGAACCACAAATCCATATCTTGGCACAGTAAATTATAGACAAACACAATAATTTCTGTTTACGTAACAGAAGGTTAAGACCAAGACACAGTTATCGTTTACTCACATAAAGGTTAGGGTAAGGCAATACAACAAGACAAAACTTTGAAGCAATTTTGTCACGTTATTGTAGAATCTAAGCACAACAATACTTTGTTGGACCATGGTGAATAAGGCTAAAATTAAATTTTTTAATGAATGCTGCAATCAGTTCTGCTTGATAACACTTCCTGATTCTTTTTAAGGTTAAACTACTTTGTCAGAAAAAAACTATTTGATTAGTACAAAGTTAATAGTAATTGCTAAATTAAATTGTTGCCACAATGCTGTCGTCATATCAAAGGATGCTTTTTGTACTCATTAACAAACTATCTTTCCTAGGGTATGAGGAAAAGAAATCACCTGTTAAAATGTTTGAGTTAACATGGTTAGATGCTCATACTACTCAGTGAGTTCTGTTACTGTTGCTTTGAAAGTACATACACTTAATATTTTTTATTATGTGTCGTTTTATTAATCATCCACCACAGTTTTCAAGTCATGTCTGAACTGTCTGATAACAGTAAAGCAGAAATAAAGCACATTTTGTCAAACTATACTGTATGTACAGGAGAGATGACTTTGAACATCCATGGTTTCATTTGCAGCACTTTCTGATGCTTTGAGTTTGAATCAGAAATTCAGTAGAACGTGCTTTCAGATCTGCTTCATGCTGTCTGTACTGCTGCTTGTTGACTCAGTTTTGTCACTCTAGAGGATGCATAGTTCATTTTGCACAATCCTCCTAAAACTGGAACTGATAGCAAAATGAGATTCTTGTTGTCCTGCTGTCTGTGCTCTGTGTACCATGTCTGCTAAAATTCTGAGCAAAACAGTTTGCCATATATATATATATATATATATATATATATATATATATATATATATATATATATATAAACACAGTGTTATAGAGTTTATTTTTTTGTGTTAGTGAGAAACAAAAAATATGACACTATA